>JAUTBQ010156550.1:0-13228 GCA_032361185.1 Lepetodrilus ovalis | reverse complement strand
GACTATAGAACTGAGGGTGTTATTAGTATGACTATAGAACTGAGGGTGGTATTGGTATGACTATAGAACTGAGGGTGGTATTGGTATGACTATAGAACTGAGGGTGGTATTGGTATGATTGTATGACTGGGGTGGTATTGGTATGATTGTAGGACTGGGGTGGTATTGGTATGATTGTAGGACTGGGGTGGTATTGGTATGATTGTAGGACTTGGGTGGTATTAGTATGACAACTGAATACTCCCGTCAGAGAAGCTGCTACATGATTATTATTTACTTTTTATGTTGTTGATTTCTTTTTGTTGGTTCTGGGGAGGTGAACTTGAGAATGTGTGCATGTCATCCGTCTGCATATCATGTGATAAATTCTAACTTTATTGTATCCATTACTCCATTTAATTATTTACTACTTTAATTGTGCTATTTCATCGAACAGATATACTCAACAACGTTAATTAAGGGTCAGTGTCCTTATTGGAAATGACAAATTTAGCTTTATATTAGTTTAACGGTGAGACATTACTAAACGTCTTCATGCTCCAGGAACTCTTGAAGAACTTGCAAACGCATTGGATGAAGAATGGCACCGGATTCCTCAAGCAAAGTTTCGAAATTTGGTAAGAAAGCATATCCCATAATATATCTGTCGGCCCTTAATTTATTTTGCTGAGTGTATATCAGATTAACCTTCGACTGTAATTCGACGGTATAGGATTATATGCTTGTTTTAAATTAAGCAAACCCGCAAATCAGCAATCTTGCAGGAATGCCTTACTAGTATTATGAAAGTTTACCTGTGTTCTATTTTCGATAAATACCAAAGGAAGTACTCACAACAGGACGCTGATTTGTCAAGAACGCGCATAATGGTTGCATCTATCGCCTCTGTCCTGACATAATGATGACAACTGATGGTAATTTTACGGTACGTGACAGGTGGCGGGTAAGCAACTGAAACATATATCGATTAGTTTATTTATATATACGCATCGATCTAGGTATATTAAAATAATGTGTATTAGTAGTTCGTGTAAGTATCGTAAGTATGTGTATAACTACGATTATGGGTGCAGCATATTAAGGCGGGTATTTCTTAAATACAAACCATTAGCAAATAATGTACGCAATTACGGAATAGTATCTACCTGGTATGCTTAACAATTAACTCTTGGAGAATTGTCTTTACGAGTTTGGAAGCACACATCAGGATACTGAATACGTTGTTCATTCATTTGAAGTATGTCTCTAAACAACAGTTCAGGAAAATAGGCAACCACCTAGGACGCGTCCATAGAACTATAATGATATATTGTTGCATTGTCAAGGTAACCTTTCACATAGATAAATCTGAGATAATTAAGTCGTTTATTTTCAGCAAGCACAATATTTGTTCGTATACCTTTAAATATCCCAGAGATTCAATCAAAGGTTGTGACGTCAATGGAAAGGAGACAACATATCAGAGAAAATATATTTAGATTTTCTTATTCTTTGATCAGTAGTGAAAAGTCAACATGAAGTATTTTGTTCTAGAAAATATATCTTTGTCGAAACTTAGAATCTACATGATCTGTACTTGTTTTCATTATATAAAAATAAAAATAAAGTATTTACTTTACAAAATAAACTGATGGTATAATATAAATATTAGTGGGCTATAACAAATAACGCTAGACTTGCAAAATGTAGGAATACAGTATACACACTTTATGATATTTATTCGGTGCATGCTAAAAGCAATTACTTAAGGGCCAATAGCCTGTTTGGACGTACGCGTTTAGTTTTATATAATTTTACAACGAGGCATTTTACCAGCGTCTATATGCTCCAGGTACTCTTCAAGAACTTTCAGACACATTGGAAGAAGAAATACATCAGGTTATTTCTGTTGAGTATATGTGTTCCCAATAATAAAGTAGGCCTTTATATTGTTTCATTGGAAATATCTGTACGGCGTTTTCATCGGGAAAATGATCTCATTGGTTAGCGTTTTGCGCAGATTTTCCCCTAGATGGGAGCCAGGGGTACCGTGCAGTGCTAACGTAACAGATACCTCTAGGGTTAGAGGATGAGTAGTCGTATGCCTCAGTACATGTATACTAAGCAATCCTGTACTAGACACCACTCACTCTGAATTTTAATATTACGTCTTGTATGGGTTAATAGCTATCGGTATTTCGTCCTCAAAATAACACGTAGACACATCATAGGCCCCAAGGGTACACTTGCTATGCGTATACCGTCATACCGTTGTTGGAACTCCAGCCTCGAATACCAAGCTTTACTTAACTTCAAGCTTAGCTGTTCTGATATATTACCTATGCTTTACAACTGTATACCAGTAGATCCCTATCTAATATCAGGATATGCATAACGTTGTACAATGTTATCCAATGCGTCTGGTTCCAGACAATATTGATGGCATCTGTATGTATGCAATGGTCTTGCAAGGAAATGGAACCTTTCTTACGGAACAATGAGAGTTGGATTGTAGTGATATACAACTTGTGGATTCCTATATCAAGACGTTCTGTGAGCTATCCCCTGAATAACTGCTTGTGTCTGGATCCAATAGGATATGTGACATGATTAAGAATCACATTATTTGCATAGGTCCTGTAATAATGCATGTCCGTATTGTGTTCCATTATTTGCCAGTATGATAACTAGTGCGAGGAGGTGAACCCGGTCATTGCTGTGCCATACAGCTTTAGACAATGTGAGTTAGTTGTCTTGGAATATAAATGGTTACAGCATCATGTTATTAACACTGCACCGCAAGTCTAGGATGTGAACATCTACACTTATACTATGTGTAGGTGGGTGTAGTTACAGTTGTCATGAAGCTTAGAATGTACACTCTGGGGTATCGTTTCTCGAAGCTCTCATATCTACTACGAGACCATAACAACTCTCGTAGCGATCTCTAATACATGGCGCTCGTGCACTTACGAGAGAGCTATGGTCTAGTAGTGGATAAGAGAGCTTCGAGAAATGATACCCTGATAAGATAAGACTGAGGTTGCTACGGTATATTCGTATGTATAAATAACGACAACGTAAGCTTGAATTTACACACTTTTGTACGGCTATCAGGATACTGCTTAACCTGAAGACATTGACATCGTCGCATAGAACTATCTTTAGCACTATAATAGTCGTAAGTCCGTATACATGTGTAGGCTTTACAATACTCTGTTGGCATTAGGATTGTTCAGTGGAACAATGCATCTTCTCGAAGCTCTCATATCCACTATGCGACCCAGCATGCTCGTAAGTGTAACGATTCTAATAAGAGATGACAACTAGACTTATATGAGAGCTTCGTGAAACGACACCCTGTACTACATGGAATGAATGTCTGATATAGCTATATTCATAGTTATCGTATGTGGTTAATCTATGTATTAGTAACTTTCAATCGCCTGTACTTTGCTATTGGTAGTACATAACAAACTGGAGCGTTGTACTATATTAATAACAATAATGTATATGTGTATGTATGCCCGAATGAGAATACGTTCAACTAACATGCATGATACATACATCTGTTGATCTTGTTCGAATCGTGTTTAGTTATGAGGCTGTTTCATCCAATCCAGCTGGTTTATTTTTTAATAGCAATTTATTCTGGAAGATTCGTTGTAACTTCAGACATTGTACACTTCTAGTTTACGCGTCTCATCTTTTGGAACATATTTTGCGTAACGTAATATACAACATACGGGTAATCGCAGTGCTAAATGTGAAATACGGATAAGAACGTGGTGACAACCCAACATAGCGTGTTGTTGTCTTATTCCGGAAATGGTGGTCGGGGCACCGTACGTATGCCATTATACAGCATGGATCACAACAGTAATGGACATCTGCGTGCCGAACGAAGTCGCCATTACGTTTATGGATGCGGATAATTGTTTCAGTGTTGAGTAATAGTAGGTATGTTGTGATCGAGCCCGGGCTGTTTGTCCTGAACCTTACACAGGGCGGGGCACCAGCATCTACTACTAACAGTTCCTGAAAGCTGATGGCAAGTCGCAGATCATTGCTGGTACTTCCGGATATTAAATCAGGAACTCTCTTTACTGCGAAGGACGCTGGTCCGTGCTTAAGTAACGGGATGGTCATTTCCTCTTTTGGAGGCAATCCCATCCCATCAACATAGATATCGACCCAGCTTTCTCCCTGCAAACTCTCAACATGTGTCTAGTGGTGGCACGGACGGTGATCCAATTGTTGGCATTCACTGCATACTACACGTACCGTGGACGCTTTCCTTCAAGAAGCTTCTGCCACTGAAGTTCAGAATAATTAGCGGAAAAAAACGAGATTGACATATGGTGTGTCAGATGTTATGTTCGCTAGGTCGACGTTCGGTGTAATTATTGAATCATTGTAAGCTACAAGGTATGTGGATAATGACAGTGTTACAAGCGGCATGTACATGCTGTGGTCATTTTTCAACCACCAACAGCCTACTTCGGATTAGCATGTAGTGTATACGCGCGCGCGCGCAAACACACACATAATCACATACACGCGCGCGCGCACACACACACTCATTTATTTCACAATCATTATTTATTTCACTCTCATTAGTTCCTTCTCTCTCTCTCTCTCTCTCTCTCTCTCTCTCTCTCGTCGCACAGACACACATGCTTACACACACATGCACACATGCACACACACACACACACACACACACACACACATACATACATACATACACACACACACACACACATACAATGTTGGATATCTAGACGTTTTAGGCAGTGATTCAGAGTTCTCTCCCGCTTCGATAAGTTGGCATAATATTCATGGAGTAATGTTATCTTTTCGACGTAATTATGATAATAGGTGCTCTCTATACTGGCAATGTGTAGTTCTCATTATTGGTTCGTCAGTACCAGCTGCAGCTAGAACGTTTACTGCAAGAGTAAGTGTCGTGGGTGTGACATGTCTTACGCTCATGAACTGTAAAGTTGTTAATTTAATTAACTAAGCTTGAAGATGGATACAAAAGCATCAAATAAATCATAAGCACGCTCAACAAGAACGCTGATGACTGATATGTCTGGCTTAACGGTGATACTCTAGTTGTCATAGCTGGAATACACTGATCTGGTATTATCCTATTTTCAGTAATGATGTAGGCAACCTTTCCAGTGCATTAATGTCAGATGTGTGTCATAAAACCACAATAAGTAACGTGAGGCCGTTCTGTAATCAAGGCGGTATGAATGTGTTGACAGTGTCACTTAATAACATAATGGGTTAAAGTGTCTATTTTATAGCGAGAGTTATGATCTTTATATGGCTCTTTACTGTTTTCTGTAACGAGTATTAGTGTGCTATATGTTGCTCTGGTGACGTATGTTACGTGTAGCCATGTTCAGCGTTGAACTCGCAATGCTGTTACAAATGGCGCCCAACGTGTATTCGAGTTGTTGCTGTTCTCTCTTCGCCCAGGATTGTCTGATAGATAATTCCAAGCTCCACTGTTTCCAGCGTCTCCGACGACGACCTTTCCTTCAACTGTATCAGCCGTGCCTACTTGATTGGAGATAGAGCACGTATTCTTGATTCTACGACCAATATTGTGGTTTGAAAGCTTGTATTTGGACATAGTTCATGGTGCCCCTGTCATCGTGACTCTCACTACTGAGTTCTGACCGAGTGCGTCATTACGACATATCGCCGACATCCTGTCCTGCAGCCTCCGAGATATCATGTAGGAGGCAGAAAATCACTGGAGATATTCCGAATGTTAATTAAGATAGCCTTATGTCTGAAAAGTTCACACTATCGATTCCAAATGCAACCGATTGTGCTAAACACTTGAAATAAACAAAGAATTGATAGAAAATCTGCCACTGAACGCAGATTTGCCTCTTAACAAGACACAAATCGCATTCAGGGAACATCTCAAAAGTTTCAAGCTTGTTTTTCTTCGTTGACGTAAAATCAATAAACGCCGTGATGTCGTCTATGAGCACGTTCCCGTGTATCCAGGCGGGCGTTTTTTCACCCTTATTAATATCAATAACGACAATTTGCTTCCAATTAACTACAAGTCGACAAATAAAAGAGAAAAGGTCTTCTTTTTTTTTTTTGGTAGAAAATGTATTTTCTGATCGTCATAGCAATGTTTATATAACATTCAGGTATCTTTAACAAATATAACTGACATCTTGATCACTTAGGGATGAAGACAAAATATAACATGACATCTCATACAAAATATCAAAGTAAAAATACAATTTTGGCTTGCTCACTGTACATGTTAACTACAATGGCTTGGACAGCACCTTCACTAACCATTACATTTGGTGAGGATTTCATACAACAGAGCAAGCTGTCAAGAGTACACAGGGTGAACAATGCCACGATTATATATAATTAGTTCTATTTAAATTTCTTGTAAACCACCGTAGCCGTATAAATCTGGAAACTCGGCCAGATTTACGAAAGCAAATTTGCGGAGTTTTTTCTTTTTTTCTTTCGTAATTAGAGACAGGAAGCTGAAGACGTTTGCAACAAGGGATGCTGGGAACAACCACATGTTGTACGTCCGTAGCCTCGATCTGATAATTACGAGCATTTCCGGTATGGTATAGCGGGATTGTTACACGAGTACTGGTGTTATAAGTGTTCAACATATGAAACTAGGGCTCCTTGGCTGTAATGATACAATAACATAGACGTATATAGTGTGGTGTCAAAGACTAAACAGTGATTATGTGCATTTGTATTTGAGCTGATGGTGATACGTCACGTTGATGGCGGTTCTTAAGGTTACAGGTTCATCATGTGCTACTAACATAGGTAACAGACTACGGAATACTCTTTCCGTAAATGTCGGAAACTTTAATTGGAGTGTTACCGCTGTTTCTAGAGCAGGCTGATCCATATGGACAAACGTTAATAATTCTTCCATTGAATAAATGCTTACGAAAATAAAACCGGATTGCTATCAACGCGTTTGTGTTGAACAAAACAGATGGTACCACACATTTAGTTATTGAATACATACGACATTTAACCATACGTATTTGTATTTGTTCTTCTCAAATTGTGATTTTCTTCCGGGTGGATTATTTTGATCTACTCAACGAAGAAAATGTGCGTTTTTAAAACTCCCACCATTTCCCGGCGCCAACCTTTCTGAATAGACAGTCATAAATAGTCGACACATTCATGACTGATTAAAGAGAATACGTTGTATCGGAGTATATATAATTCTCCATCAATATAGTTCACTTCTTCACATAAATAATGCCAAGATATGCTATTTACGACCTTCATACATCGTATTGAACATGCTATGTGTGCACATGACAATCTAGTTCGTTATAAATTTCGCATCAAGATATAATTTTTAAGAATTGTCAACATTACTTTGAAGTCAAAATGATATCAGTATTTCTTTCTTAGCATTGTAATTTACATAAACTCATCAGCTAGAAATATTCGTTGAAATATATCACAATTCTATGTGCTAGTAATTCGTCAATATTCAATTTACATTTTAAAGATCTATGATATCTAAATTAACAAATGCAATTATTGCACTTTCAGGAAAATATTTTCTACTAGATAACGAACATATAACTCTTTCAAATCCAATTATATCCCCGTTTATCTCACGTTGTAACAATAATACTCAATATTCTCGGTTTGTTTGGAACACCCATTTTACCGCTGACTTCCAGCATATCAATATAGTATTACTTTCAACAACAACAATTAATTCCCCTATGAATAGATAATTCGTAACAACTATTAATTCTGCCGAATAAAACAGCATCATTTCGACTTCGTGTCTCCATATTCCATTGTCAGTAGCCGAAGGAATTCCGCTGTGTTTTAAAATGGACCGAGTATGTATTCGATTGCGATATCCTGATCTTATCAGTGCGTTTGGTATCGTTTTCAATGGAACTTATGCTTTTCAATCCTGTTACATCATCCACATTATATATACTATGGCGTATCACATGGAATAACTCAGTGTTCATAAGATCATCTATATAACAAACAATTTAACATATTCATAACATTATATCTGTATTCCTCACCGATATGCTGACAATAGTTCAACAATAAATAGCAGTTGTTCATATTTATATAACATATTTTAATATGGAAATCTTATTGACGTGTTTTATCTTCTGTTAGTCGCGAAGACTGTTTCTTATGCTATTTACGATGACACATTCAAGTCACACCTTGTAGTAGCAGGGCGCCATCACCCGCCAATCACAACAGTATTCCGAGTTTTGCTCTGTATATTACCGCATGATTCGTCAGACGATAAATGGCAGCTTAGCAATAACTATTCAAAAGCAAAGATGTCTGTACAATCTCCCTGCCAAACTCCTGACTAAACACTCGGATAATCACAGCCAGCCATTCAGATCATATCACCGAGATATATTAGCAACCCGTATTCCACATGTAAAGTCTATTTACAACAAGTCATATCACTAAGGTTTGGAAATGTCATAAAATATAGGATTTCTATCAAATGTTAACAAATTGTTCAACAGTGAGAAAGTATTTACATGATTCGTCTAGATGATACCGTAATGGAATAAAACAGATCACAGCCACCTCTCTGCGCCAGCGCACAATATAGCAATATATATCTTGAGACGGTGACTAGTCTGTGAATTTTATTATATACTGTACACGCACATATATTACTTTTCAGACTGGTCTACAGTCCGTGGTAGTATTTATATGTACATATCAGTGCGCGTACTTCTAGCTTGACAGCACCGAGCAGTACTTCATTGTTCTACTCGTTGATGTCCTGCCTCTTAATTGAAAGGTGTATGTACATCATATAGCACTAAACTGCTTTCAGCTTTGCCACTTCGTAAACTAAAATAAGTGATGAATTCCATAGGATGCGCTAGAGAAAGACCCACCAGTCATATATACTCAACAAAATAAATTAAGGGCCTGAATATTGTGGGGAAGCTTTCCACCAAATTTTGGCACTATATTTTATGAATCTGGTGCCATTCTTCTTCCAATAAGTCTGCAAGTTCCCGAAGAGTACACGGAGCATGTAGACGTTTGGAACTTCTTTGGTGTTAAAATACTTTAAAACTAACTTTAAATATCTAAAAATGCTACTGACCCTTAATTAATTTGGTTGAGTATAGTAATCGAATACTATAGTAACTAATTAGTCAATCCTCATCTGCTACACAAAATGAACATAAATCGTTATTAATAATGTGATTAGCATCCGTTTCAACTTACAAATTAACATGAGTAATACGACATAACAGGATATTTGGCCATTGTGGAATTGTCATGTATATATACATTAGAAGAACATCACTTCCAAAACTGGAGAAACGAAACTGGTCTCACACGTACAATAATCTCAGCACTGTATCTGAGTAGTAGTTATTCGTATACCCTGTTGGTTATCCAGTTATTGATAACATACACACAACTGTTTTTGTTCATGTGAATACCCTGTTTGTAGTCATTGATTCGTTAAAACAGCACGTATATATTTACAGCAGAGTCGTTGCTTTCTTCTGTCCACACGTTATCATTTTCTTGAATGCGTACCTGAAGTCCTTGTTGAAGAACGTGTATATGATGGGATTGAGGGCAGAGTTACAGTAGCCCATCCACAGCACGATGCCGAGGATAGTGGGGTGGAACTTGCACTCTCTACACAGCGGTTCAATGAGTGCCACCAAGAAGAACGGAAGCCAGCATACGATGAAACAACCCATGACAATGCTCAACGTCTTGGCTGCTCGCTTTTCCTGCGAGACAGATATCTTCTTCTTTTTCCTCCGGTTCACCTGGGTGATGTGGTGGACCGTGTATCGCGAGACTTCGTCGACAGTGACATCCTTCTCGTCACTGCTGCCGTCCGTGGGGAGCGGAGCAGGCATCAGGAAGGTCACGCTTTTCCTGTAGTTGGGATTACCTTCCTGGAAGACTTTGAACATTGAGTCTTTTCTCTCAAGAAGAATTGCGGTTTTTATTGACGCCCGTTTGTCCAGGAAGCTATCGATGGTGGTCTCGGAGCTAGTAGTCGTTGAGGTGGAGGTTGTGGTACTGCTGTCGCTGCTCGGGAGATTCGAGATCTGTCGTATCAACTTCTTTGGGAAAGCAGATCGCGGAGGGCGGTTGCCCGTGGAAGAAGGGCCTGAGTAGGGAGGATGCCTTGGGAAGGGCGTGGAGCCATCCTCTGTTTGCCCGTATGTCCCGTAGATAGGCAGAGGAGGGACTTGGGACTCGGGAGTGGAGCTACTCTTCTCCTGGACAGTCTGCTCGGCGTTTGCAGACGGTAGTATTTCGGCTTCGTTCTTCAAGTTCAGCAGCTTCAGATTGGCCGCTTCTTGATCACTGTGTCTCTCAGTGATCATCTTGCTCGACCCGGGACCTCTCCTCCACTGACGAGTCCTCCTGCTCGTGACAAGGTAGATTCTGATGTACGAGAAGAGCATGAAGAGGAGAGGAAGATAGAAGGCACCAATGGTGGAGTACAGGGCGTATCCCGTGTCCTGGTTTATCTGACACTCGCGTGGGTCACCCGGAGCGTCCCGCCATCCCAAGAACGGAGGAACGGCAATCAGAACAGAGTATGCCCACACTGACAGTATCAGGATCATTGCCCTTTTGAACGTCCTTTTCCGGGCGTACCTCAGTGGCTGGGTTATAGCATTGAATCTGTCATAACTTATCACACACAGATTTGCAATACTGGCCGTACAGCAAATCACATCCATCGAGGTCCAAAAATCGCAAAATTCGCGTCCGAATGTCCACTCCCCCATCAACTGGTAGGCTAAAGCCATCGGCGTCACCATTGTGCCCACAAGAATGTCACTAACTGCCAGGTTGATTATGAAAGTGTTTCCAACCTTTCGAAGTCTTCGTTCAACTAACACGGCGGCTATTACCATCAAGTTGCCTATCACCGTGCCCAAAATTATGGTGCAGGCGAATATCGTGATGAGAACGTTACTGATAGCGTGACTGACGAAGTCGGCGTACGTGGTGCTGGAGTTGTAGTCTCCGCTGTACACCAACGCCGCAGAGACATTTTCTCCCATTATGCTTTCGTGCAGGTCTTCATCACTGTGATCAACTGAACACATACAGATCCATCTTTAAATAGCAGACGGCAAAGTGGCATCACACTGACTCTACTCCACGTAAAGCCTACACACTTCATCGTCAGGTAATACTGCCATATTTGGTGGCAGCACTACAAACAGGATTACAGACTCGAGGTCCAATATTAAATTCGTCTGCGACATGCAAGTTGACAGGTGGAGCTCTTGGTGGAATCAGACGGGGTTATGTTTCCCACTTGATACCTGAAACATGAGAAAAAGCCGTGTTAATAGGACACTATCTACGTGCTGCGCTGAGTGATTAATTATCAAATGTAGACAAGATTAGCGTAGTGCGGGGGACGACATAATGACAGTTCACACTCACCATCTGTCAGATCCAATGGTATTTCAAGACTCGTACAAATGCTCTTTAGTAACAGTAGTGGGGTTGTTTTCAACGTGATATATATATTTTCCAGTGAACAGTCTACACCAAACGAAATTTGATTTCATTATTGTACCATACATTCTTGAAAATATGACCAGTATAGAAAATACAATTATTCAACGATAACGGTTTGCGTAAGAGAAAACCGCATCTGACCTATAGAAAGTTAAATCTTTCGTTAGTTTCTCAGGCTAAGAAGTTTAAGGTTCGCTAGAAGATCGGATTAATAGCATCAATCAGTGCAGTAGTCTCTGCTAGAAAGTACATATCGGTGAATTACATACGACAAGCGTGTGTAAGATAATACAGAATATAAACTTGCGAATAATTCATGGGATGTTAGTTCCGTTATTATTACTCTTGTCACATTATACAACTACCACGCGTGCCGTCTCGTAACATGCATATTAATACTAAACATAGTCTTAGAAGACAATCAATTGTTTACATCAATCCTACAGGTTAGTGGGATGATATTGTTATGAAATTAGCCTTCTCGAAAAGTCTAGTCTATGGCGGATATTCTAAATGGGACTAGTTGCGTGGGAGCATAGCATACGGTAAACGAACTATTTATCTGCACTCAATGTATTTTTATTGTTTGTTCTGTGCTGTCTCCATGAAATGAAACTTCTGCTTAAAGGGATGTATTCCAGATTCCAGACTATGGACATATCTAAGGTATGTACTAACAATGCTACTCATATCTGAAATAAATCAAAAAGCGTTCTACTGCCTATTGAAACGAATTGTCCTTTACATGTAGTGTTCTTCTCAACCACAAATTAACTATTACCTGTAATGTTCTAACAGCTAGCAAATTAGCTATTACCTGTAGTGTTTTACAGTTCTGTACGTGTTAACTCACTTACTTTGATACGGAGCCGTCCCCAGGGAAAAATACTTTAAAAACACGTTCAAAGGAACTTTCTATGTAACTCGTCGCTTTCAAGACGGACTTATCAATTTCATTCATCTTCGTCTAACTTTGACTTAGAACTTCGGAGCGCTCCTTTGATGACAAGTTCGAAATCAATACCTCGCCCTACCCTTAAAGTTCTAATAAACTGATCGAGATAATATTCAATCAAGGGTGAATAAATACTCAAAAACAAGTTGAAAGCCTGCAATTGACCAGTATACTTCCGAGTGCCCTATAGGTCAAACAGGGGATCACAGCAACGGCAGTAGTCTTCAGTCGATCCCGGAGACGATCCTATACTAGGCAGGAATCCTCTAACGCCCACTCATGTTGCCTTTAACTGGATAGAGTGCAGCGCAGCGAGAGAGGGGAGACTGAAGCGATCAGAGGGATGGGTTTGGCAGTCTTGTATTGGGAATCAATAGTTGGAATTCGAATTGGCATGGTAGGGGTATGCACACCTATCGCCGGGGGATGTGTTGCGTCAAGTATCACCGATCATCATGGTAATCTCGTGCAATTGGGCACATTCCATCCGTCACGTGATAGATGGCACCCTGTTGTTATTAGAGGGGTAATAGCGTACTGTTGAAGAATCCGGAGGAAGAGTCATGGTCTACCGTAACATAAAATGCGTGTTAAGGCGTACTGATGTTTTACAATGTCTAACATGGGCTAGATATGTATCCTTGACCTACAACCTATCTTACCAGATAATAACATAAAATGGCAATAGTGTATCTGTTGCATATA
>JAUTBQ010156539.1:0-13228 GCA_032361185.1 Lepetodrilus ovalis | reverse complement strand
AGTTTTGGAAGCGGACGTAGCGTTTTAGTAGTTGCTACGAAAGCGAGGTTACCCCGAAGACTGGACACTACACGGTATGATATTAATTATTTGGGATAATTATATATAAAGTTCTTGTCTGTGCGAGCAAACAAGGCTTTGCCTTAGGTTAGTCTTAGACATTGAATTATGCTGAAAATTCAGCATGTTTATGTGTATGTATATGGACAGTAATAAGTAACAATATGGAAAAGTAACGTTTGTTTATCAGCTGTTTATCTCCCCCGCACCCACGAAAATAGGGTACACAACTCACACGTATCCTGGTTGTGAAGGGACGCATTCCAAATTGTAGTGAATTGAAAATGAAAATATGTATGTCCACTTTCCAGTGGTTTGATAAAGAGTTCCTCTCTGAAACTGTCTTTTGCTGCAATCGATCCTTGAGGTAAAATGGCTATAACCCAGGAAATAAACACGAGTATCAACATTCTGGTTTTCGCCATGGTGGCCGCCATTATTAAGGTCCGCACCAAATATGAAATGTTTATAATCAAACATAAAATCCACTGTTCAACATTGAGCTAGACTAACATTTGGAATATTTTTTAATATTACTATTCTACATTATGAGATAAGTGGTATATTTCTTTATCTAGCTATTCACTGTTTCACGTGCTCATAACAGTACCCATGCAAAACAAAGCCAAAGACGATGCGAGGATCATTTTTCTGAAAACTGAAAAGAAAGTTGTGGAGTTTGTTAATTTACAAATTCCAAGAGATGTTTACCAGTCTGTTGACGAATTTCTGATTTCATTTGGTTAATTGTGTTTCTTGGTAAGCTAATTCAAGTGAATGTAAGGGTTTTCACGTCTGAATATTCATTTTACTAAATTTAGATATCCTCGACCATCTAGAAAAATATTGATGTCTTGATGTTGATCACCTCATTGTGTTTTGATCATGTTGACAAGTGGCAGATGTTGATGTTAAAGTAAAACAACATTCAATATATATAAATGTTCATCCCAAAATGAAGAAATGTTTATCGATTAACAGCATTAGAAAATAACTTTTAAACGTACTCGCCCGAATAGTGATACAAAACAAATGTTATGAATTTCTACTCGCCCTTAGGATACCATTTTTATTGGAAGAAACGTCCCGGGCGAGTGTTAATTGCGAATTCTGGATTAACGTAAATATGATGAATAGATTAATTAACGTATGCATATAACTATAAATATTTGAGGGGAGGTGGATTAATTTTAGACAGGGATGTAATTAATTTAACACTAGCCCGGCCATTTTTTAATTTCTTTTTATATACATTTGTTATTTGTATCACTATTCAGTGTAGTAAGTTTAATTTAAAGAAAGTTTCCATCGCTGTCTAAATGGTACATACGCACAATATACATTTATTTCATTAATAATTTCTTTCATGTACAACTTATTACCCATTCTCAACACCCTGAGGATTATCCAAACCAAACAATGTGTTTCAGGATCCCACCATGGGTAAACACAGCCATGTGATGAAGCAGATGATGAGGCGGAGTCATTCTGCTGGTGGTGGTGTGAACCACGCTCACCGACCCAAGAGAAATGTCAGCACTGTCAAAACTTACGTGAGTTAGCGTTAACAGTGAACTTATCGACAACATGTGATAATTGATCTTTTTTTGTAAATAATTCACAAAATTTGCTTTATAATTGAAGTTTATAAACAAAATGTCTACATTTTAATACAGTTTTATAAAACCTATTTCTACATTTGAAAGTAAACGCATTTTATTTTTGCATTTTTTCCAGGATGACACAGTAGGCCTGTCTCGCACTGAAGAACGAGAACTGAAGCGCGCCCTGTACGCCTCGCTCCAGGAGAGCAAGCGTGTGGCGCGGTACCAGCCGGACCACTACGAGGTTCCTGCGGCGCCCACAGGTCGGTGCGGTGTCCGGTCCTCGCGCCCGATCCGCAGTCGTTCGTGGCCGCACACGCCATCACAGCCCGGCACGCCGACCTCCAGCATCAACGTCAGTGTGGACGACAGTAGTCAGGACTCGGCCAAGTCTTCAGTCAGTTCGGCCGCCGACCTGAAGAACAAGCAGGACAGGTATCCACGTCCTTCCACGTTTTATTGATACTGGGAGTTCCAGTATTTAGGCACACCCAAAATTTGGACAATGGGCCTTAAAACGGATGCTCTTTCTGTATTTAGACCCATGGGCTTAAATTCAGGTTAATATTAAAGAAGCTAAATGTTCAATTATTGAGAACATTCATGAGTTTTCAGTCCTGTCGTTAATCTTTTTGTTGTTCTGGTATCCAGTGGTCGGTAACAGATTTCTTTTTTTCTTATATTGTTGCTTCAAGTGCCAAATCTATAGACTTTGTCTGTTTTTCTCATCAGAAACATAAAATACCTATATTAATAATTAAATGGGTACTTCCAAATTTAAGCCTTGGGCTTAATTTCGGACCCAAATATACAGTTTCAAAAGTGGCATTTTCCATAATTAAGCCTGGGGCCTAAATACGGGAACTCCTGGTAATAGCCACTCGGTGTTAGAAATTCAAAACATAATAACGGGGTCCTGCATAGGCCCAATATTAATACCCGTGTTTGATTGGGAATATTCAACAGGGTTGGGCTGCTGTGCATGTCCATTAGCTGGTTTTACAAACGTGACACAAGTGTTACTGACCACTCAGATTCGCTTTTCCTGCACCCGGACTCGACTCTGGGTTTCGATCAAATACTGCTAATGGTGGTCAAATGATCTGTAATTTGCAGGGGGATCCACAGATACCTTTAACCCTCTCCCTGCTGGATTATGCACATACATTACTAGGCCTGCAACGATTCACCATTGCACCACGATACAAAGTTTTCCAATTTGTGTATCGTATCGTGAGGCTCTGTATCGCTACACAATGATACAGATGTATTTAATTTACTGATTATCATGGAATACATGAGTGAAATAGGTTTTGATGTGTAGAGATATATAGGACCCACTTTGATTCAGACACTGCAACTTACCTAGGGTTGCTCTAGATTTACTAATATTCTTACATATTGCAATCTTGCATCAACTCGTGCAGTTATGTTCAACGTTAATTTTATTAGGTAATTGATATCACATAATCTGATGGTATATCTATCATATTGTAGGAAAATCCATGCCCAGCGCAAGTTTGCCCAAGGGTCACTCCCACCGACGCCGAGTTTGACCCCAGTCAAGGTCAAGGCATCACCAATAAAACTCCTGCCGAAAACAGCAAAGACGGAAGATTTCCTCACATTTTTGTGTTTGAGAGGCAAGTCATTCTACAATTCATTTCTGTTGCCAATTTTGATATATAACATATACACATTTTGATATATAATGTATAAATGCTATCTAATAGTATTTGATACATTTCTTGTATTGATAATGAAATTATTTTCAAGATTGTTATAGTCTGCATTACATTTAATGTTTGTCTTGTATCCATTAGATTTTCACCCCCAAAAGTTTTTCATGCATGTTTAAATTATTCCATTGAACAGGGTCGTCTGTCCTTCCACCACATTTGGACTTTTTCAAGTTCTCACGGGGAGAGCCTCCTCAAGGGGAGATAAGCGCCCCACAGACACCCCAGCAGTCCGAGGCCAGCAGCGTTGGTGACGGGAGAACAAGGGAGAGCACTCCGGAGTCATCGAGCAACAGCACAAATGACGAGTTGTACGAGATTGGAAGTGGAACTCCATCTCCTAGAAGTTTTGCTGTAAGTACACGTGGTTGAAAGTAGTAAGCATAGGGAATGTACGATAGTAATATAGGTATATATTTGTTAGACTGTCATACTGAAGGGTTCAAGTTTTAAGAGATTGTGGTGTAGTATGATCATTCAGATATTCAATTCTCATCCAAGACATCTGCACAGTTGTTATACAGGGAAAGAAACTAACTTTAAAACGTACTCGCCCGAATAGTGACACAAATAACAACTGTTATGAAGGTCTACTCGCCCTTAGGATACCTTTTGCATTGGGAGAAATGGCCTGGGCGAGTGCTAATTTATATCCCTGTTATATCTTTCTACCATAGTCATCAGAGCTGCGTTCAGCCGACAAAACATTTCAAATAAGTATTGTATTGTAGTGTATGCTATGTATTGTCGGCTGAATGCAGCCCAGGTAGTGAGAGTAATAAAGTGCTGTTGAAATTATGTAAATCACCCGATTTCTCCCTTTCTTAATGTTCGTATTAATTACCTTTCTGACACGACCATAATGGATTGCACTGTCTGTAGAGTGGCAATACAGATATCATCCTTATTCTGTCAGTACCAGCCAGTGCTTGCAGGTCTGCTGCAACATTCAGTGCTATTGATGTTGCAGGTTTGCGTTCTGCCATAAACTGACAAGCTGTGATATAAGTGAAAGAATCTTGAAAGCCGCGCTAAATACCAATTTAAAAGATATAAAACAGTAAATATTTGAAGTAAAACCCAGGTCAAAAACTGTCCAGCATGTAACACCACTCCTCAGTACTGGCCAACATTCTTCAATACTGTCCACTATATGTTTTTGTTTTTATTTTGTGTAATGGGGTTTAGAGTCACTTTCTAGAATCTCACTAATATTACGACTTGTCAGTTTAGGGCAGGAGGAAACCAGCAACATCCCTAGTGCTGAATGTTGCAGTAAACATGCGAGCACCAGCTGGTACTGACAGACTGCACTACCACTGCACTACCACCCTCTCCCCAGTATATGTAACACAGGCATTCCTCTATTTCCAGCTGAACGGCCGCAACGGAGCCAGCGCCAGGAAGGCAGCCCGAGCCAGCGCCAGCACCCCGGAGACAGCCCGAGGGATCGTTAGCCTCAGCCAGGGCTTCAGCAAGAAAGCCACACGCGTAAGCACTCCACGTCGCGGCCGAAAGTTCGGGTCGGCCGACAAGACCCCGTCCCCAAAGAAGGGCCACCACCATCTCACTCCGTCAAAGCGGGGCCAAGCCGTGAAAAGCTTGTCGTCTCAGTTAAAGACGCCGCCCAAAAAGAAGCTTAGTCTCAAGCAGAAAGCTATGCTTTCCTTCTTGCCTCACGGTAAGGCAAAGTCAGCCGGGAAAAAGACACTGCTTACTGGTAACAAGCAGGTAAATTGCTCTGGCGTAGGACAACAGTCTTACTCTTCCTCGTCTGCTTTGCGTAGGTCCTGTAGGCTTTCCGTGCCGCTTGCTTTCACTCCTTCCTCTGTAGCTAGTGCACATCCTTCTGCTTGTGCTTCCCGTAGATCCCAGTCTGTGTCATGTAGATCGTCCCCAGCATCCATGGTTAGACCTAGATGTAGTGGTGGAGAGCATGCTGCCAACAATGACAAGGTGGGTCACCGGTGTGGCGCTTGTAACTCTTTTCGTAAAACTGTTCATACTAAACTGAAGAACGTTCGTAGAAGTGGAGGAGACACTCCTGATGGAGCCACTTCTCCAAAGTTCCTGCATCCAACAAATCTCGTAGTCAATCGCCATTTCCTAGAGAGAAAATCTGGCAGCTGTATTTCCGGGACAGAATCAAAGGTGAAGCATGATTCTGACCGGAATTGGAGAAATCCGTTTGTCCGGAAAGCAGGTTCCTGCGAAAGATCCTGGAAGCTTCAGAAAGCCGTGGACAGGTTGTGGCAAAGAATGCCATGCAAGACAGATTTAGGTTCTGTTGAAGACATGTACCAGAAACTGAATGAACATGGAGAGATGCAAATAGATGATATCCAGGGCAAGAAGCCAAGAGAAGATTCTTCAGGAGAGGAATTACAAGAAGACGGCACTGTTGGATACACAATGACTTCACTAAAGTTGACTCCTTCTGAAGGCATCATGAAGTCTGGTCAGAAGACGGAATTGTACAATGGTGCAGAATCACAAGGTGGAAACTCTTGTGTCAAGAACGATCAAGAAGACAGCATCTTCATCAACAACAACCGCAATGAAGACTCTTATGTCAAGAAGCCCTTCGAAGACACTTGTGTCGAAAGCTATTACGAAGATGAGAACGTCACAGAAGTCAGTTTGACGGATGTTGATGGCAGTGAGTACAGAGTGACAGTGATCCTACAGGAACGTGACGCAGGTCGAAAGGTCGACGTGAACAACAACAACCTCCAAGATGATGACTCTGATGTTCAGAGTGTTGCACCGAATCATACAAATATCTGGTCATGCATGGATGCAGACATTGCAGCAAGGACTAGACACAATACCAACTCCAATACCCCAGCTTCAGAAGTCTCTACAGATGAAGCAATGGCTGGCAACTCCAATACTTCAACATTGGCCAGAGTCCCTACAGATAAAGCAAAGGGACCACCATGTTTGGAACCAGAGCTTGATGTTTTTATTGAGGATCTGCTTAATGCCTATGGGGATTGTCTTGAGAAGAGAAGTAAGACCGACTCGATGACTGGAGATGGTGGGTATGGGATGTTCGACGAATACATCAAGAATCTTCCCATGGAATGTGTGATTGGAAAACCAACAGATAACATATCTGCGGCCCTGACTGTGGAACCTGAAAATGTGAATGTCCTAATGGGAACAGAATACTTAAATAAATACGAGACCAATGCAACTCCAATGACAAATGTGGAACAGACCGATGAAGATTTTTTTTACCCACATGTCATTGGCTCTCCAGAAAACCTTACAGAGAATCTGCTTCAATCACAGTCCGAAGGTTTAAATGAACTGCATTGGTCAGATGTTGCTGACGAAAAAATTGAAATTTCTTGTGACAAAGGTAAGCAATGTGAAGATGATGATTTGATCTTCCTTGGCTGGGATATAGACAGGGATTGCTCCGCCCTACGAGGAACATCAGCAACCATCAGTTCCAATACGTGTCTACCGTTTAATTCGACAAATTGTCCACGTACAATCCATGGGAATGTTCAGACAGGAAACGATGCCTTGCGTTCTTCCTGTTCAGTGTTGAGGAAGCACACGAGGAACATTGGTGCTGATGCTGATGTCTCAGCTGCTGATTTCCTGTTCAAGAAGCCTGTCAGCACCAAAGTCCCCAAGACATCTTCTAAGTCGGCCAAGAAGACCAGTGTTACATGCACTGACTCGGGGTGTTGCCAGGGTGGGGTGATTTTGCATACAGAGATGCCAGCAATTTCAGTTGATTACCTGCAGAAAGATGCCATCATGGAAGAACGTCGTCCACCAAAGAATTATGTCAGCATAAAGGAAAGTCATCATTCAGAGAATGAATTCAAAAGAAGGGGAAGTCATTCTTTAGAGTATGATGTCAGTATAGAGGCAGGTCATCCTACAAGAGATAATGTCAGTATAAAGGAAGATCAATATCCAGAGAATGATGTCAGCATAGAAGGTCATCCTTCAAAGAATGATGCCAGTCCTACAGGGAAAAAAGGAAATGTTGATTCTATGTATTTTGAGACATGTTCAGAACCAGCACGAGACAACCCTGTTGAGGAGTGTTCCCGAAGCAAGGACCATGTTGGTCCATGGACTCACAAGTCAGACTATCAGGCGCCAGTAGCTAATAATCATCTTTCTGTTGACCAGCAACTCCAGCTTGTGGAGCTATCCAAGGTTGTAACTCGTCTCCGAGAGAGTCGGCGTTCCATGAAGATGAAAAGGATGCTTGAAGGAGTTGGTAGGCAGGGGTGTCAAAACTTTGTAAGAAGCGACATCAAGACAGGCCATGAAAATAAACATGACAAGCAGTGTCAACAATTCGAGGATCTGGTGGAAATCTTGAAGACTGATAGATGTTGCTCAAAGCCTGATGCAGGCCATAAGCCATCAATGCAATGTGGACCTTTGAGCAGAGGGGAGATAACTCTCATGGAGGGAGATGACATGAAGCTGCAGCATCAGAAGTATGTTCACACAAACAGAAATGAAGCTGATTGGTCCTGCAGACCTGCTGAAAGAAGGGCAGGAAAAGGAGCAAATTTCACAGGACAGATGGAACACATTCAAGCTCTGGACAAATATATTGATGGCACTGCCACTGGAAAGGAACAAGGCTGTAGTTATGATATTGGATGTCAGACTCTTGAGCAGGACCGGGTTTCTGCTATGTACAGTTCCATGGTCAGAGAGGACTCCAGGCATACAGCATTGAACAATGATGGTCCTGATGGTTTTAACACCACTGGATCAGACAATTGTAAACAGACTTCAATAGAGGAGGACTGTCTTGATAATGATGCTGGCATTATTTCAACAGCCTGTCAGACTGAAGAAGAAGAGCGGGTCGAAGCTATTTACAAATCTATGATAAAGCAACCTGTATTTGGACATGGAGAAGCAAAGCATATCCTTGCTACTAATCCATCCCCTGAAATATTGAGGAGCATGGTAACTGGAGACCATCTAGACACCAGCAGATCCTACGAGACAGATTTCTCATACCCTGATGGAGGAGAACCTTTGCCCAATAAAACCTTGATGGAAGGGACGACCAGTGAAGACATCCATTTGACTAAATGCATGCCAAACCTGTCTCTGTCTACAGAGACAATGAATGTTTCATTGTCAAGGTCGTTGTCGTCATCCTGTAGGAACACTTCTTGTACGAAGGAGGTCAATGCGTTCCTTGGTGGTAGTCTAGCTCTGCCGGCATCTGTTGAGGACCAGCTGAAGGAGATCAACATGCTTCGTGCTGGTAATCGACCCCAGGAGGCATCGGCCGGAGACCAGCAGGCGTCGGCCGGACACCAGGTCACGTCACATCCTCTGAAAGCACAGACAGGCATAGTGCCCCTGCCCGCTCCCCCTATCTCCATACAGAGGAGTCTACTGATGCCCTGGCCCAACAAAGGACAGGATCTGTTAGGTAGGCGGACGTGTCTGAAAACCATTGAAAACTCTCACCAGGCCCCGAGATTATGATACTTTTTTTTAGTACTATTTCATGTATGGATGAAAGATTCCTGCTGTGACATAAAACAATAATTCACTCACTCATTCATTAGTACTATTTCATGCTCAAGCTCAAGTATTATTTTGGAATTTATGAGTTGGGCATGAAATTGTACTAAAAAAATGTACCGTAATCTTGTTGCCACAAATGGTAAAACATTCATATGACTAACTACATAGAATCTGCATTATTCTACATAGTGTGAGTGACTGCAAATGTAAATTATGCATCATGCAGGATAGATTAGCTTCATAAAACTACATTTTTAGTCACTCTATTTAATAAATGTATGATGCAGATTCTATGTAAAGTGTAGCCATATGAATGTTTTATGCTTCTGGTGTCAGTTTTCATTGGTCAGCCCTGTTGTGAGTATCGTGTTGCTTGTGAAGCTGTAACAAAGCTGTGACACACACCATTACAGGTGCTGTGATGTGAATAGTGTACTATTGAAGGATACTGATGAAGATTGTCAAGGGTGTCTAATGACCAATGTTGTGGACACTGACTGCTCTAGTACGTGCAAATGATCTATCACCACATACAAGCGATGAAATAGTTAAAACCCTTTAAAATCATTAATTGTGAAAACTACATGCATTCAATTGGGAGTTTAAAATTCTAAAAATTAAATTACCCATATCTTCCTCTTTTTTTCTTCTTTTTTTTTCTAACGCATGTTGCCATTTCCTGTATAACACTGTATTTATTTATTATATTTTATTGTAAATCTCACTGCATGCCTGTGGTGATGCTCTGATAATAGGCTGATCTGTTCACCCCCATCCTCTGACATGCAGGTGGTATCAGCAGTGTACATCTAGCCAATCAGTACCCTGGTAGGGGAGGTCTTCAGCTATTCCCTCCACCTCCCCCTATAATGTCTTGTGGTATCTGCGAGGTATGTAAGCACGAACGATGTTGTGTCACAACTGCACATGTTTGTTCCAATCGTTACGCTGTTCAGAATTTGGAAATATTCATACTGAGATTGCTTCATTGCATGCTTTGCTTATTGTTCCTCGTCTTTGGGTGTTGTCAATTTTTTTATTTCAACTCGTTGATATTTTTGATTTAATATATTATTTTTATGAGAATTAAGCATCATTTTGTTTGACTGCACATTGTTGGAGTTTGTACCAGTGGTTCTGGTGTCAGTTGGCATCAGTTTTGTTTCTTATCTGTGGATATTTTCAAATACTGTACTGATTATAGGGATACATTACATTGTAAAACAAGTTGGTTGGTTTATATTAGTCATTTTGTCACTGATATTATACACAGAGGTATTACACACTATGTTGGGTACCCTTATAACGGAGGATCATGCCAATCCTGGGATTCAAACTCAAGTTCCTCGATTGTGAGTCCAATCCTCTACTGACTGAGCTAAAGCTGTAAGTAACCCTTCTGGCCAAGACCAGTAGGAGCATCACACTAATGTGGAATTTCGTAAAAGTTTTCATAATATTGTACTTTTTACTAACAGATTTAGACAATTTTAGTGAATATCATCTAAACCAGATGCCACTAATAATAAGTAAGGCAGAATGCAAATCTCAATAGACCCAACTTGCTTAGTAGGAAGATGAGGTGTTGATGGTAGCACCGTGGTAGAACATTTGGACTTATGAGTCAAAGGTCCCGAGTTCAAATCCCACCCCACGGGGCCCGGCATCAATGTTCGTGGAAGTTATCTTTCTGACACGATATTGATAGGATCTGTAGAGTGGCAATATAAATATCTTCCTTGGTCTGTCAGTACCAGGCGGTGCTTGCAGGTTTACTGCAACATACAGCGCTGCAGATGTTGCAGGTTTCCTCCTGCCCTAAACTGACAGGTCGTGATATTGGTGAAAGATTCTAGAAAGTGACTCTAAACCTCAATACAAAAAAAAAAAACATTAAAAAAGATTTGGGGGTTTATAGCAGTTTTCAAGATTCTTTCACTTATATCACAGTGTGTCAGTTTATGCTACCATTACATGTTGTCCAGTCAGTTGAGCACATCCATGGCTGATGTTTCGTGTATGTACAGTACTAACAAGTTTATACCCTGCTTTGCATTCTTGTTTCAGAGTTGTATTTAACAAACCCAGCATGAGTATTGTTATATCAGTATATTGCAACAAGATTTGCCAAGCCCGTTGTTATTAATCTTTCTTGCCATATTATTATGTGGGAGATATTTATATATTACTAACTTCCATTATGTCAACATAGTTGTAATGGGGAAAGTTTATCACTGTGACACAAAACAATAAATATATCAAATATGTCAACCTACTAAATTACCTATGTATTGCTAAGTATGTATTACATGTGTTTGTAATACCTTTGTATTAATAATTGGCTAATGCCTCTAAATCTTTTCTGTCAGGAAACAAATGGTTAATATTTTATATCACTTTAGTGTTATTGTACATTTTTTAGAAATTGTTTGTAATTGGAGTGTGCATTATATCATGGTAATTTAAAAAAGATAACTTAAGAATTCAAGTAAATTCAGCTAAATAAATTTTAATCCATTTAGTCCATAATTTACAAAATAAACTAATTTTCTATTTCATTTAGATTTCCTTAAACCAATCTCGGTTTCTAACTCAAATTTTCAAAATGTTTCAGTCCAGCACCTTCAAACCGGTGGGTTCAGAAAACCCTAGAGGGAGACCGGTCGGCTCCAAAGGTCAACACAAGAAAGACCTCTCCGTCCGGGACAAGCTGAAGAAGAAGTTCCTGCAGAAGAAGAAACTGCTGAAGGGCAAGTTGAAGGGCAAGACGAAGCTGAAGGGCAGCGCGGAGGAGCATCCGCGGAAGAGGCGCACCATGAGGCGGAGTAGCTCTCGGCTGAAGGAGCTGTCCAAGGTGCTCCTCCAGGCGAAGAAGTCCTCCCGGAGGAAGAGGACCGTCGTGGTCCAGGTCCAGCAGGAGGAGGAGGACGAAGAAGAAGAAGAGGAGGAGGAGGAAATGGAAGAGGAAGAGACTGGAGAAGAGGAAGTCACGTTGCCTCCTCCAAGGAAGGTCGGGAAAAAGAGGAACTTTGCGCCTCGGCCGATCGGAGGGCTGGTCGCGGAGATGCCGCGAGCCGTGTCGGAGGAGTTCGACGTCCAGGCCCGAACCGACGACGACACCGATGACGAGGTTTCATTCGCGAACGTGTTTCCCGTTCACGAGGCGATGAGCCCGAAGACGGCGAAAGCCAAGAGGAGCACGAAGAAGAAGGGCAAGGTCAGGGTGATGACCAGAAGCGTGAGTCAGAAGGCCGTCGCGTCCGCGAAGAAGGTGGCCAAGAAGCGGCTGTCAGCAGGGAAGACCCCGGGGAGCGCTAAAGGAGATCAGCTGAAGCTGTCCAAGATCATCGAGAAGAGGCGCAGGCTGAAGGAGGAGGCGGGGAAGTCTGACACGGCCAAGAGAGGCAGGAAGCCTGGAGGTATGCAATGGGAATTGGGAATGTGGGAATGGGAATGTATGTACAGTGTCCCTTCGATATAACACTGTTCGATACACAGCAGATTTGGATATAAGGTCATGGACCACAAATTCAGCGATATAATTAGGGGACACTGTATTAGTATGTAGGTACAGTCAACCCCGTTTATCCAGACAGTTGAAAATAGTGCCAATAACTGAATATCCGGATGTCCGAGTCATTTTACATATAGGAAGACTGATATTTGGTTCCCAGAAAAAAAGACATGTGGATAGCGAGGGAAGCGGATATCCGAATACCAGATAAATGGGGGTCCACTGTACTGGAATGTTGGTATTGGAATATGGGTATTGGAATAATGCTTTTCTTGAAATGCTAATTGGGTTAGAAATTCAATTTATTGAAATTAAATATGGTATGGAAATACGATTTGATGGATCCACCAGCTACCACACTTTATCAAAGTAAATTGTTTCAGTTTTTTACTGTAAATTATTTCAGGTCTGAAGAAGTTGGGCAGTCCCGAGAAGTCCCGATGTGACGGTCTGCTGAAGTTCGGCGTGGATGGTCTGAAGGATGTTCCCATGTTCCAGCCTTCGGAGGAGGAGTTCCGAGACCCCATCCAGTACATTGACAGCATCCGGGAGCAGGCCGAGCCATACGGCATGTGTCAGATCATCCCTCCGCATAGCTGGAAGGTCTGTCTGTCTGTCTCTCTCTTTCTCTCTCTCTCTCTCCCTCCCTCTCCCTCCCTCTCTCTCTCTCTCTGTCCCTCCTCTCTCTCCCCTCTCTCTTTCTCCACTCTTAACCTCTCATTTTTCTCTCATTTTCTCTCTCTCTCTCTCTCTCTCTCTCTCTCTCTCTCTCT
>JAUTBQ010156528.1:0-13228 GCA_032361185.1 Lepetodrilus ovalis | reverse complement strand
TAGACACCTCAGACGAATGGATCCAAGTTGTAATTATTTATTATGCAAATATAAAGCTGGCATGTTTTTAGAATACCGGGCATATTATCTACAGTATATGAAGTGCTTTCAAAATTTAAACCAATCCCTGGCTTGCAAATCCATCTTATGTACGTTCGACTGCTGTCGCGACGCTTTCGATTAATTGGTAGAGTATTACCTACATTGTTTAAGTTGTTAAAACATCGGAATTCTAACTTCAAGTTCTAGCCATTCCAAGCTTTATTGCCGATGACCAAGTACAGCTTATTTTTGTTTTTAAATCATCCAAAATTGAAATAATATTGTTTTCAGCCTAATTTTCAGAGACATCCTGCAGGTTTTTAAAATAACAGTTTCAAAACATTCTATTTAAATTCATAAACATTTCGTGCTAGTTTGCCATAGTGGAAGTACAAACGTCTGAAATCTTAATTGGATTGCTGTGTTAGACACGGCACAGTCCTGCAATGACCTTTGAGCTCTTGCGTCCGGTGTCGCATTAACATCTCTCTCTGTGGAGAGGCAATCCTCCACGCAAGGTCACACGTCAGTGCCTGACGGTACTCCGAGCCTCACCCGCTGTTCTGTAATGGCATCCGTTAACTGTCAGCTTACATACATAATACATAGAATCCCGACACGTTCACGAAACCCACAGAGAGGGTTAGATTCGGACGTTATAAGATTCCAGTGCTGTTATGTCGATCTGTGACCCTTATGGCCACATTGCATGCACGCGCCTGTTAATTAAGACACGGCGATTGGATGTGTTTGGTCGTTTCATTACGTCTACGTTTGGAAGGAAGTTGTAACATTCCTTCAGGTATGACGTACAAATATATACCAGGACGTTGTTTACAGGCGCTAATGTATTCAGGATAATCTATATGGTCAAATATTGAATAATCTAATTGCATATCTATTATTATAACCATTTATTGGTTCAATATGGGTCTACAACTTGGACACGTTACTGTTATCCGCTTCGTCAGGATTAATTACAATCTACGTTACTTTCTATACGCTACATTGTATATAAGTTGTCAAACACTGAAATTCGAACCTCAAGATCTCCCAGTGGATAAAAACTCTAGACATTCCCAGAGTTAATGACGATGACCTGCAACAAATTGTTTTGGTTTAAAAATCATCCTAAAATAAAAAGTAATAATAAGATTTTCTGAAAAACAAATTCGTTGTCAAACTGTTCCTTTTTGGGGATATGGGTTGATTACAGGTGAATACGTAACTAGAGACCCTCAGACCGATATACTGGTTCTATATTTTCTTTTTTTTAAGCATTTGCATGTCATTAAACACACGCAATAGCATTGCAAATAAGCCTCGTCAAATGTAACCCTTTAACAAGAACAGCACCCATTCCAATTATCATTAAATATTGAAGGTGAAATTAGAAACCAAAGCAATGCCACGTTTTCTCATTGAACCTTGTATAGGAGAAACCGATAGCTCATTTAACATAGTACGTTCCACATGCAAAACTCGGGTTTTATATTGCTGGTTCTAACTTCTTCTCTACTGTAATGAGATTGTATTGCAAGCATACTCACATGTTTTAAAGAAACTTTCCAGAGGTATTTATTATTAATATTGATTACATTTCAAAGTAAAGCTTGGGGAATACAACGAATCTACAGTTAATGTTTACACACACAGTCGCGATTCCCCACACGAAAGAAAATCAAGACCATTTAATTGGGAAGCCGCCATTTTAGTTAATTCGTTTTCCTAACATTGAAAGTACATGTTATATATAAACACCAACTTGTAAAGCGTATTTAAATCTGCATTGGAATATATTGTTGATGGTATCTATGACAACCATTAATGGCGGCATTGACTTGCAGGCACGGTTTCGATCGATTGTACTCAACTGGCTTACCCCAGGACGTTTGCAGAAAACCAGATAAAGCTTATGTGGACGTTTTCTATTGTGTTTTCGATGCTAAGAGGATTATTCCTCAAATCTGGTTGGAGTTGTTTTATGCCATGGAAGGAACCTAAAGAACAACACGTTGCAGTGGGTATGGTGGCCAGATCAATATGTATTTTGTGAACGTCAATGTGAAATTGAGAGGCAGTGAAAGTCTAATAGTAGGTAAGATGGCGGACTGACGCCGCCATTACAGTCTCGGATATAGGACCTCTTGACGGACTGGTTTCACTTCGGTCTTGGCAGGACGTCTCCAGGCATCAGCGGCACTGGTGATAGCTTGGGCCTGTCATTCTCCTCTAATGTTCGTGTGTCTTCTTTCTGAGTTAAATTCAGGCTAGACGGTTAGACATATTCAAGTCTCTCTTCACAAAATGTCGGCATTCAGTGTGGTGTTTTGTTAGTTTGATGAAAGTACATAGATGCGTCATATCTATACTTGAAATTTACTTGATGTAGATGCTACATATGCTCATAAAATGGTGCTTCATACGTGATTCATGTTATATATACATAATCTGATCGATTACGTTAAAGGTATAATTTTACACTTTTAACCCCAAATGAATTCCATGCATGGATTTCATTATATTGTTATGTCAGTATCTTCAATTGGGCCTGCAATTAATATTTAAATGTTAAATATTGTCGAACAATTCTGAACCATATTAATACATTGTTATTATTTCCTGAAAAAACATACACGCGTACTTGAACCTATGTACAATTGAATATACGGTATTACAGCCAAATTGTTTCACTAGTAGAAGTACATCCCATTTAATTTAGTTACATATCATGTTTATCACACACCGTACCATCAGCTCCTGCTTGAAGTCAGACAGACTGTTCAAGGGAATCAACCAACGTCATTTAGAGCATGATAGCAAAATACGACATTCCTCATGGTAACTTCAAGACAATCATATCCAGCATTATAAACAACAAATAAAAAGGCATACAGAAAATAATAATGATTTAAAATATTAATTTTGTTAATATCTGTGTAAGATCCACTGTACTGGCTTGCTTGATGGATTAAAGCGATGGATTAACAATGTCCACGTAAATCTCAAACAAATCGAAAACAGTCATTCTTCTATACATAAATGGTCGTCGATATAGGTCTAGGAAATTCGAAGGTCAGCGCATGGTTAACGTGAGAACGTGATCAAAACACGGAAGCGACATCGATATGGGAGGAAAGAATAGTCCTAAGTATACTAGCTTTAATGATATGACAAACATCTTAAAGGTTTATATAGATGTACTATAGTCACAATAAACGATTACCACAGCCACAGTTCAGTTCCATCTCGCTCGCATGATTACACGTTTAGAAAAATTTAGAATCTCTTTTCATAGAAGCAAGCTACATATTGTTACTTAGCATACATCAACGGAAATAATATTCTCTTTTCAGATATTGCCTACAATAACGACTTCAGCAATGGCTCGCTGGCCTTATCTTCAACGTTTCAAACTTTATGGATAACAACTGAATACCAGTGTTCTACATTAACAAAGCATAGATCAAGATAATATTTCTCAAAGGAGTTTGCTGGTGCCGTAAGTGCGTATCGTACCATAAGGTAACTGTACAGATTCTGTGATATTGTTAGACATGGGTTGTTGTGGATCAAAAGACGACGAGCCCGGGAAGTATCTGGTGCAGACCTTGGTGGAACATGAGGCGGGCATCAACTGTATGGCGCTCAGCGAGGACGGGTCGGTCCTCGCCACCGGAAGTGAGGACAAAACGGCCAGACTATGGAGTACCCGAACGGAATTCTGCGAGTGCATCGGCATACTTCGAGGGCACACGGACTACATCAACTGCATCCTCATAGAGGACTGCTACGTCATGACCGGAAGTGCGGATAGATCAATCCGGAAGTGGGACGTCGGCACCTGTGAGTGTGTTCTGGTCATGCGCGGTCACTGTTCCTTGATATATCGGATGATCTGCACGGGAGACTTCATCTTCACCAGCTCCTACGACAGAACGGCGAGGTGTTGGGATTTCGAGACCGGGGAGAATGTGAGGGTGTTTCGGGGTCATAAGAGAGGGGTGTATCCCCTGATCTTCATTCCAGCCGACGAGGAAGACTTGGAGGATGAGGAGGAGCTGGATGGAGGCAGAGACATTCTCATCACAGGGTCGGCTGACTTCACCGCGCGGTCGTGGAACTTCGAGACGGGATGCCATATGAAGGTGTTCAAGGGACACAGGGGAGCGGTCACGTGCATGAGCGTGGATCCGACAGGCCGGGTGTTGTTCACCGGAAGTACAGATTTCACAGTACGCAGTTGGAACCTCTTCAAAGGGACACAACTTAAATTGTTCCAGGGACACCAAGGGGCAGTCATTTGCATGCAGGTATGTGCTCTGAAATGAAAATATAAGTATTTTGAAATTCAGTTGACAGTAACTTCTTGTATTATCATTAAATAGTGCATCTTGTATACAACACCATTATATAAACCAAAGGGTTTTAAAAAACAAACAGATTTAATAAATCTTTGTCATAAAAGCATACTACCATAGTTTATTGACCTAGATAATGGTCAAATGAATTTCTGTCTGAGACTATTTACCGTTACATTTGATTTGTACACCCAAAAGTTATTATTTACTGATGTACTTATTCCCAGCACTTGATAGTTATAATAAATTTCATATTTTCTATCAATTAGTGCGACGGACTATTAATTATCTTGTCTTTGATGCATTCATGCTATATGAAGCAATCGTAGTTCTCTCGGCGTATCCACTTGAGAGTTATGTCCCCTTGCGTTAATATAAAGAAGGATGAAGAATATAGATTGTTCAGGTTGTTATATAAACAGCAAAATCCAAAACGGTTTGTTTCATTTGAATTTTGCATACCGTACAGCGTTAGAAAGGTTTTTGGATGTACAAACATGATAATATGTATATCAAGTGAATGTACTTTGCAGTTGTATCTAAAAACTAGTCAAAAACGGCCATGAATATTTGTGATTGTATGCCTTTAAAGATGGTTTCTAGTACAATTTGTGTCGACAATCACTGATAATTATTCTAGTATTATTCAATGTTTGCTTTAAACGTCAACAATGTTGGTGAAGAACTATAAATGTGCATTGGTAATAGAGTCTGTATAGCTGCAAACTTAATATAAATCTCCTGTAGAATTATTCGCAATCTGTGCAAAGCCGTATGAATAGGCTGTTTGACGAATTCCAATTAATATAAAAACGATTGCGTTCATGGTTTGTTTGGCTTACTTTGTGCAGTGTTGGATATTACGTATTAATTTATAGTGGATATCGTCTGACTGATGTTAGAGTTAATCGTATGTCCAGCTACACCAAAGATAGTAATACAAACCGTGTATAACTTAACAGAATCCTAATCAATGGCAATGGCATAGAACTAATGATCAATTTAACCCATGGTCAACACAACATCCGACGAGTTGCTTCTGATACAATATTGACTTCCATGAAGAAAATGAGTTGGCATTCAGCAAGGCCACGTTTATGTTGTTACGTACCAAACTAAAGATATAGATTTGATTTGGTGAATGGCGTTTGACATTAATTATGTACATATAATATGGATTGTACGTTATTGCGGTTGATGGTGCTTATCATAGTGTATACAAATATAATTTCAATACACAATACAAATATGCAACACAAAGCCTTTTGTAAACGTATCATAATATTTAAGAATAACAATCCGGAAAATGCATAATAGTCTGCAATTTACAAAGAGGTATTGATTTATTTTGTCCAAATTAATTACAGATGTTTCAACAGTTAACAATCTGAACCCGCTTACCGCCTTCCATATATTTTAATACTAAATTGAGGCTGGACTATAGTCACCTCTAAGTTTAAACAATACTATATCTTTTTTATATATACGTTGTCTGATCCCTCCAGCATAAAGGTTAAATTTAAAAATGCAGCAAAAGAGAATGGTTGTTACCTTAGTCGACAGACAGACTGATATTTATATATTAGTAACGATAATACAAAGGTCAGATCTTGGTCATTAATATTTATATAATATTTAAAAAATCAAACCCGGATTAATAAATATACCTATATATTGTATCTTAACTACATGTATACCGTTTCGATACTACACATAAGTACGCAGTGTCCTTTTGAATTTCCTCTTTAGTATACCGGTAAGCTTAACCGATGCATCACATCTTGCACTTACCAATGACATATAAAGCATTATTATGTTATTCCCAAGAGAAATATATCATTTTGTGTCCTAAGAAAATTGGCAAAATTGTTATCAATGCATGGAAGTATCAATCCAATGTGTGAAGACAAACACCATTTAAATTATGTATTAGTGTATTATGTTAGAACGAGGCATAGCAACCACAGACAAAATATTGAAGAACAGCTCGTTGACACAATGATGTTGATGGGAGGAGAATACAATAGCCGTGTACGAGTTAACCTTGATATGCCATCATAAATACGTTATGTGTCATGTCGCAGCTCTGGGGTCGAGATTACGAAACTTTCTGAGTACGATTTCATACTCAAGCTCAAATTCTATATTGGGATTCATGAACAAAACTTTGAGCTGAGAATGAAATCGAACTCTAGAACGAGTAAATACAATAATCTACGAAGTATAGTTTTTATTTTATTTAGCTGTTTAGGAACGGACACACTTTTATCTTGAGAGAAGTCCATATCCACCACTAGTGTTATAATAATTGACATAGGCTATCTTCATTATTACTACGGTATGCATTGGACAATTGAAAGCGAATTATATATTATTTGAACGAAATTATTCTTTGATAAGCTAATGCTATGAGAGAAAAGAAAAGATTTATTCGAGTGAAAAGTGCGTTTACAAGACTAACAATTGCTGTAAATTACTAGAACTCGATCTTCTATTCTTCATTGAACCAGAAAGAGAAAAACAAACGTAGTTGTTCATACCGTTAATATTTAATTCTCGGTTAGCATGTTCAGCAGGGCTATACGAAAATATACTTAACTCTGAGATAACGTTAGCTTCAACATTAGTCTACATAAGAGGGCATCAGATGACACTGCATCACCTATTTCTACTTTCCATTCAAGGTCGTCAACAAGATCATGTATACCGGAAGTTCCGATCATACCGGAAGGTCGTGGGTCACGGAGTTCGGCGACTGCACACGTGTGTACCGCGGACACAAACACACCGTTAGCGTCATCAAGGTGTTTGATGGAATGGGTATGTATGCGTGTCTGATGACACTTTCATTCGTTACTTCGTTCCTTGACTTATGGAACAGTTTGAAATGCCAGTCCAAGAAGACAAGCTAATACCGGTAGTACTTTAGAAACATGGTTGGTTGTAGTATATATTAAGGGATGGTTCGACAAGGATGTATAGAGTATAGGTGTGTGGTAACCTAAATCATCCTGATATTATGGTAACTATGTCAATAATAGTTATAACAATCATAATAATAATAATAATAATACATGTAATAATAACAATACTAGTAGTAGTAATAGTAGCAGCAGCAGCAACAACAACAACAACTGAACAATAATGATGATGATGATGGTGGTAGTGACGATGGTGATGATGATAATGCTGATGATGATGGAGGAGGTGGTGGTGGTGGTGGTGGTGATGTCAAACTACTTCTACAAAGTACCTCAAGCATGATGGTGCTACTAGTGTAACTTGTTTAACTTTGTACTAACTACTCGTTATTTCCAGTCTACACAGCTTGTGGTGACGCGGTATGTCGATGCTTTGACGCCAAGAGTGGCGCACAGAAACGGGAGTACACCTCCCACGAGAGTACAGTGACAGCGCTGCAGGTTATTGCTGAAACTGATAGTTCTCTGCTGACTCTGTGGCTTGTAGTGATGCTTTGCTGTGCTGTGTCTCCTCTTCCTGCCACTCCTGCCCCTCCTGCTCCTGCTCCTGCTCCTCCTCATCTCAACTCCTGCCCCAATCCTTCTATTCCGGTTCCCCCTATCCTCCTTGCAAACCTGCCCTCTCCTCCTCCTCCTCCTCCACTCCCAACTCCTGCCCTCATCCTTCTATTCCGGTTCCCCTCTCCTCCTTACGAACCTGAGCTCATCCTCCTCCTCCTCCTCCCAACTCCTGCCCCCATCCTTCTATTCCGGTTCCCTCTCTGCTCCTTGCGAACCTGCCCTCTCCTCCTCCTCCTCCTCCTCCCAACTCCTCCCTGTCCTTCTCATTCCGCCTCCTCCTTCTCCTCCGCCTCCTTGTGAACCTGAGCTCCTCCTCCTCCTCCTCATTCTCCTCCTTGTGAACCTGCCCCCACCTCCTTATGAACATGCCATGTACTACTGTCCATACCGTTGGGAGGTGTCGCAATATTCTCTATCTTGTCGTACAGAGCTATACGCACGAGATACTTATGTCTACTACACATGCTGACATTGCTTCGTTTAGCTGAAAGTCATTTAGAATAGTATACGCGGAAATGACATCATAGTCCTCTTTGTTCTGTCCTGAGGTGTCGGTTGAAACATCTGTGTTGTTTGCATAATTCTGATCAGTAAAAGCTGTTGTGCATGCGTGACATGATGTACGTTAGCGTTTGTGCTTGGAAATAAACATAAATCATAGTTCAAATCCATGTCTACCATTCGAGTCGAATGACGTTAGATTCTCTAGAAATATTTCGTTTAAATCTACTTCCCGGCATTCTAATCGCGGAAGGTTCATCGATAGCAGCCATCGACTCACAAGCAACAGCACCCATATAAACATTGGAATTCGCTGTCAGAGCACATGAGAAGAAATGTAATTTCATTCAAGCCTGCAAATAATAACTAATGTACGAATTAATTAAATTCTTGATGATTCCTCTGTATATTCTTTTCCGGCTCTCTGATGAACATTCTGCCTTACATAACTCTGTTGCAAACTGACATAGCCCACTTTGGCTAACAAGCAATCAATAAGAACTATACGCTGAATGAGATAAAAGAAAAAAAAAAAACACACACTAATATTTTAAAAATTAAATAGCTGTGTGGATTGAAACCATCATGTATGCTAATGATTGCTATTTCAAAGCTAGGTATAATCTATTTCCCTGAAATAGATATGTAAATATTTCCGTTATCCAAATATATGGTTGACATGCTATCCGCCGTACTTTGACTGTGTTATTTATATCTTCTCCAAAGCGCTAATCATTATTTTATCTTCGTACTAATATTTTTGGGTGACATTTTCAAGGCCGCTAGAGTAACCTCCAATAGTATGAAATAACCCCAATGAACATTCCTCGGTGTACGGTATTTCTTTGACGCAGAAAGCTAGCATGTTGTCGGACGTCATTTGTTCGTGTCGCAGAGTTATTTCGGATGTTTGTTTGACATAGTGTGCTTCATAACGTGTCCATATTCCTGTAACCTGTTCCTATCATACTTTTCTTTCTTCAAGTCTACACAGGTTCGGGGGACAGTCTAATTCTGTGCTCTGACATGAAAAACGCAGCACTTAAGAGAACTTTTAGAGGCCATGAAAACGCTATTAATGGTATTGAGGTTAGCTACGAGTATCTGATGCCATTCTTTTTACATTTTACATGATCTTCCTCTTCAACTTCTTTAACACTTGAACGGCACAGACACTTTTCTAATAAATCTTGAATCTTAAATTACACTGAAATTGCATTCTGAACGAATGCATTTCTAGGTTTTGCAAATGTCCGTTATGTATATGTTACAGTCAGACTGTGAAACCAGTCAAGTTGTGAAATGACTGAAATTTTCATTGCATTTAGATATAATTATTCAGACAATTTTTAGAACGCCTGAAATGAAATAAATGACTGCCTTTATTTGACAGATGGACTGGAATGAGTTTGATGGAATAAAATGAAGATAATATATAAATTGGTGTATGTATTCATACAATTTTATGTGAATAATAATATAAATGGGTGGAATATTGTGTGAATACATATAAAATATAATAATTTTCTTTCATCAAACTCATGCCATTCTATGTGACAATTAAAAGGGAATACTATTGTCATTTCAGGCTTTTTTTAAATTGACTTAGTGAACAAAAATTCAATGACAATTTCAGCCATTTCACGAAATGACTGGTTTCATAATCTGACTGTAACATATACACTCACTTTACCATATCATATCGCTAACACATTTTCTGATTCTACGAGTAATTTTCTATAAAGTCAAATGTATATTCACACATAGGCACTCACCGTGTTTAGAATAGTAAGTTGGAATCGTAATTTACGTTCAGTGGCCAGAACCGGTATACGTTCAGTGACCAGAATAATCATACGTTCAGTGGTGAGAACCGGCATACGTTCAGTAGACAGAATCGTGATACGTCCAGTGACGAGAATTGTCATACATTAAGTGATCAGAATTGTCATACGTTCAGTAGCCAGAATCTTGATACGTTCAGTAGCTAGAATCGTCATACCTTCAGTGGTCAAAATAGTCATACGTTGCAGTGGCCAGAATAGTCATACGTTTAGTGACCAGAATCGTGATACGTTCAGTAACCAGAATCGTCATACGTTCAGTGGCCAGAATAGTCATACGTTCAATGGCAAGAAATATGCATAATTCAAGTTCTACCTTTTCTGACAATATACTTGCTCGTTTTTGACCTTTTGGTTCCGTATCCTATAATGTATTCTTTATTTTTCTCTTGACTGCAAGTAATCTAAACCTTCGTCGTTACTTTCACCTATTAACTGTTGTATTTCTATAATGCATGACATGTATAGTGTTACACGTAATATTTTGTGGTTTCCAGTTCAATATTTAGTCCTTGCATAGACGGTTGCATGTTAACATATATACACCAACTTCACATCAATATCACTGATAAATGTTCAACGGCAACACTTCCACTTCACCATTTATAATACATGAATTCTATTTTAAGAGAAATAAATATGATATATTCATCTATTTCTGTGAGTTCACACAGAATAATACGATAAGACATAACACATCAATTCTATTTTTAATAGAAATGAATATATTATATTCATCTATTACCGTGAGTTAACACATAATTAATACGATAAGACAACTATGATACAATCATGAATCAGATATTATTGTTACCAAGTATGCATTCAATAAGTACGGAAATAATAATGAAACCACTATGATTTTTATCAATACGTTTAAGGCAATAAGTACGAAACTAATAGTACTCACTTTTAAGAAATGGATATCGAAAGCTAGCCAAGTGCAATCGATGCTTTAGGAAGTCATCCATAATAGATGTATACGCGTATTTTCTCCAGGTTGTTGACAATCGCCTGTTCACGGCATCTTATGATGGTAGCCTCAAAATGTGGGACGCCAGCGGAATTAAAGAAGACACGATCTTCGGGGTAGACGACAGCAACAAAGACAAAGATCGGATGCGAGAAGTGGAGAAGTATGGAGGCTTTGACCAGCAACAAGTTGACAATAACCAGAACGGGATCAATCAGGACCAGAAGATAATGATTGACTAATGATTGACTAATGATTGACTAAGGAAATCGGCTTCAGATACCGCTGTTTCAGATACCGCTGTTTCAAATCATGCTTGGCTTCAGATACTGCTGTTTCAAATGCTTTGGTTTAATATTTGATGACATTTTGGTAAATTGTTTTTGGAACTTTTGATGAAATCATTGTCGTTTCTCACGATGCATGAATTAATTGTGTAATTTGCTTAGGTTCTTGCATCGTGTGAATTGACAATGGGCTGAATAAAGGGAAGTGTATTTTAGCTATGATTTCTTTACTGCATGTTATTGAAAAAAATGCTTATCTAACCTGTCAACGAATTTTATGTCATGGCACTGTTGACTGTGTATTTGATATATTGATAACATGAAATTGATGTATTGACGAAACTACATATCAGCATACTAATGGAATTTGTGATGCTCTTTTGGTTATTAATTTTTTTTATTAGCTACCCGGTGGTGTGAAGGAGTTTTGAAGTGAAAATAGCTGTATAATTAAATTAACTGACTACTGTCATAATGTGTAATGCATATTTTATAAATAACAATTCTTACCAGTTTATCGGCACCGTTGTAGACACTATAAATCAACTATTACATGCATATAAATCAAATTAGTATCCACCGATTACTTTGGTTTGAAATATAATAAAAACATCTATTTTATCCACGAAAGAGAAATCATCTGAAAAAAACATTATTAGCAGGAGTACCTGATAACATGTGGTTGTTTAGGCCTACAAGTTGCTAGGCAACCATGAACTATTTATTATTAATGTTAACACATTAACAAGAATGCAGCCATGTGTTGACCATAAAAACTGACCACAAAATGGCCAGTATTGCGGCAGGATACGTAGTGGAAAGAATATCACCCAAGTGCATATACTTACCACACATTGATAAAATAATACATTTCTTTAGCAGCGGTCACATCGAGCCCGCTAATGATAACGAGAAAAAAACGTACCGAATTTCGTTTCGCCTTAAAAGCATACTATCAGAGATGGTTGACCTATTCTATTTCAGACTACTTGCGTTTGATTTGTGCACCCAAAGGTTATTATTTACTGATGTACGTATTCCCCGACACTCGAAAGTTTATATTTTGTATGAATACAAGGAACGTAGCTCTAATTGTCTTGTTTTGCGAACATCTAACTGCTAGATCGAATTCTTCCTAATGTGGATCGACGAAAGGAATTTTGGCGATATAAAATTAATAATAAGTATCACAATAAATGTAGATTGCATTTACTACTCAAATACAGTGCTACACGCTCATTGATATCTGTGTTGGTATGCCTTTAATGATCACACTAACGATATATCGTTATCGTTTCAGTATGAGCGGGTACGACATTTTGCTTTGTTACCGATTTTTCTCTTAACAATATTGGTATCGTGCTCGGTGTGACAGCGCCGTTAGACAATTGTAAATTCTATAAAATGACGCTGCCATGTTCGAGGACATTGTATGTAAGAATCTACCATTATATGGCATATTAGTTTATACTTGATGGGACTGCACGCCAATTTTAATAGTAGTTCCACATCGTAACGTCCATTAATGGGCAAATTATATCGGTGAGTGGATACTGCAATACCAAGTTTCATGGTAATGTTGTAAAGTATTAAATATTAACACAAAACACACACACACACACACACACACACACACACACACACACACACACACACACACACACACACACACACACAC
>JAUTBQ010156517.1:0-13228 GCA_032361185.1 Lepetodrilus ovalis | reverse complement strand
GTTTTGGTGCTTACTGACCAATCAGATTTGCTTTTCATGCACCCACACTCCACCCTCGATTGCCAATCAAATACGACTCAGTCAGTCAGTGTTCACTTGTTAAAATAAACATGTGACGATGTGACACCTCGCCTTGACTCCCTCTGAGGAATTGCTCATAAGCTCCATGTCTAAATTTGGGTATGATCTTCACAGTTAGTGAACTACTTAAAATAAAATGTTTTAACAATGAAACAGCATGACATCTTCATTATGTGATATGGGGGAATGACCGGGGGGAAATATCCTGGGGGAAATCTGGAGAGGGGAAATGCCATAGAATCGTAATTTAACTGTTTTATAGGAAATTAAATATATGTGCCTTAAGTCGGCACTCTATGTGCGACCTTTTCTTGCGCTAGTTGACTGTCTGATGGAGAATCTCACTAGGACTATACCTTGCGAGTAACTGTTTAAAAGTCATGAGAAACTGTCGATAGTTGTCTACCTATACAGTTTCAGAACATTTCATATCGTAAAGCTCTGTGTGGAATACCCATTGACAGTTCTATTGGCAATCACTTGCACGAAAATGATGACATTTACTCTATGTGGAGCATCGCCTTTATCTTGTCTACTGTAAGAACTAAATGTTTACACTAAGGCTTTTGGTTCATGTTGCCAAGTAACGTTTGTAGTTGATTCAACACCAATCAACAGGAAGTATGGATTGATGTCAGATACCGGTAGCTGTTCAAATAAATAATAATAATGTGTTAAACAATACATCTGTTAATGTTGATAAGTAAAACAGCTTGCGATAAACTTGTCATTTTCCTCAGGCTGCATACTGTAAATCATCAAATTTTAACGAGCATTAAACTTTAGCGAATTTAACGAGTTGCTCTCAGACGTTAAAATTTAATTCGCTAGTATTTTTGGAAGAGTATTCCGTAGATGTACGTATGTAGGCCTTATAATGTGCCTTTACTCTTGTTGTTCGTGTGGGTAGTGAACAACATGCAAGTTCCATATCGTATTTATGCTAAACAGCGTTATTTTAAAATAAACTAACGAAGATCTAAACGAGTTACCGACAATGGCAACTTCAAGTTTACTAAAAAATTAATTGCTCTCGGGCTTCCGATCAATGTGATCTCGCGCTTTGTGGCAATCTACTTGTGAGCCATGAGTACACTACCTGGTTATGTCTGTAGAAACTAATTGGATTACTGATATCCTGTCATATTTATCAAACAAAATATAATTATATTGTCTAAATGTGATGTTTACAGTTACATAGGCCTACCTATGCATTATAATGGACTGGTCTAGTGATCTAAGAACTTCCTGTTTTTGTGTCGACAAGAGTTTCATTTTGCATTTCCTGTATATGCACGTGCAAATATTGAAATGATTTACGTTTTGTGTGTATTTCCTACTACTAGTGCTCGTTATCAACAGTGTTACACATTAGTAAATAAACTTACTAATATATATAAAAAAATATTTTCGAAATATTGTCGAGCTCGTTAACATTTTATGTCGCTAATACGTCGATAATTGGCCGGTCGTTAAAGTTTAATGACGCTAACATTTCATGATTTACAGTATTTAATCAAATTAAAGAGTCAAATGAGGTTTCTACTAATAAATGTCAATTTTGATGACGTCTGTAATGTTAGGTTAAGTAATAAATTAAATTTGCAAGTTAAATTGTCAAGTTTTATATTATTTGAATTTGTATGTGGGATATTTGCATTTTCTGTATTTCCTGGTGTTATGACAACTGTACAACTGTGGCATTATTGGTAACCGGTGTGATTTCCATGGCGTACTATTAGTTAGCAGCGTGATTTCTGGGGTGTAAAGGTCCTAGGGTATACGAGAAATTTCAGCTTGTAAAAACCTGTATGCCCTGGAAATTATGCTTGTAACGTGCACGTCGAAGGCGTCAAAATAACGTCAAAATAATGTTGGTCACATTATGAGGTCAACTGTTATCAGTGTTCAAACCAGGGTATAACACTTTTTAATGGGACTCCTCTCAACCAATCCCAAAAAATTGCTTGAATTGTCTCGTATTTTCGATAAAGGATTTTACAATCTGAAATTTCTTGCATACCCTGAGAACGAATGGTGAAACTGAAAGATATCTACAGAACTTTTAAGAAAGCAAACTTTTTAACGTACGATTTGAGGGTGGCCGCCATGACGTCAGTGATATAGGAGGCCAAGATTACGAAACTTTCCTGAATACGATTTCATGCTCAAGCTCGAATTTTGTATGGGGATTTCTGAATAAAACTCTGAGGAACATGAAATCATTCTCAAGAAAGTTAATAATCTCGGGGCCTGGCCTACTTTTTCCAGGCAGTCAAATGTTTTTATTGAATTTACATCATGTTTGAATTTACATTGAATTTACATTATGCAGAAATGGTAGCATATTTTACACCAGTCATAGTAGTGTATTTAATCCCAGAACTTGTACTGAATATGACCAAATCATAGGGGTGAACAGGGTACCATTTCATGAAGCTCTTTTATCTAAGAGACCATAGCGCTCTCTTAGCAGTGCACTAGCTATCGGCAAAGAGAGCGCTATGGTCACTTAGTGGATAAGAGAGCTTTGAGAAACGATACCCAGGTCTGTTCAGGTTTACCTATCAAACAATCACATATTTAGCTTCAGAACACATTTCCTGTCAACGGTTCAGTAATTTTCTTGTTCTCTAATCTTGTTAAACTTGATACAGTCGACCCTGTATAACCGGAATTCAGATAACCGGTTCCCTTGCTATCAGCATGTTTTTTACCATGAACCAATATTTTTCCTATATAAAATGACTCAGATAACCAGAAACTCGGTTTCCGTTTACGGTCGGACATATCCAGACAAATCAGACCAACGACAACATTGAAAAGGGAAAGTGTTTTGACATTAACGTGTTGTTTCACGAAACCTGTTGAGATTAATCTATTAGAAGTCGAGCTAACATAAATGAATTGCAAACACTGGTAATCAGTGTCAGTTACACTGGACTCAAAATTGAGTAATGTTTAAACAAATGTTATTCACACTGGAAAAGAATTGGACACAAGTTATACCAAATTAGAATAAGAATATGTCCACTCCAGTTATGTTATATGATCAATACATACACATATATGCATAATGGTTTATACTTTGTGTGATGAAATATATAACAAGTCGTATAAATTCAGATAACCAGAATTTCAGTTACCCGCATGATTTTACCGGGAACGTAACCGTCTGGATAAACGGGGGTCGACTGCAATAGGAAACTACTCATCGCAAAGTTACTTGGTTTAATCCTATTTCAATTGGCCTGGCTAGCACATTCCTATAGAAACGACAGAAATAGATCCACAGTATGGCTTCTAGATGTCAAGTCACTACGATATTCGATGTACACGTATTAAATTATTAAATGCCCAAAGAGCTAAAAGCAAAAATTGATAATGGGGGGCATTTATTAAAGTACCAATGTGAGTGATTATAGAGTTTAATGTCGTTGCGGGAATCTTCCACCCATTTGCGACGAACTAAAGTACCAAAGAAATGCAATATGGTAATTACTTGACATCTATAGCTGGTTAATTACATTAAAAAAGAACATAACAATTTAAACAATGACATACTGTAAACTATAAAATATTAGTACGTGTGTACTGTATTTATGTTTTGTGAGTATTTACTGTACATACACGTGCAATTAGTTAGTGTTGATATTTTTGTTACCAACAGCGTTACAAATTTGCAATTTTACGATAAACTTACATTATGAAAACACTAAAATTATTTTCTAAAGAAGGACAAGGGTGTTAATTTTGTTTTTGCACTAACAGGTCGATCAATAATCTATCGGTTTAAATTTTAATGACACTAACAATTTATGATTTACAGAATAACACATATTTACAGAAAAGATTATTTTCCATATAGCCTATAGGCCCTTGTTCCACAGAATGATCACAGTGTAATGAGCCATACCTGTATGTTAATGCATAGGAGTTTGGTGTGGAACGGGACCCCGATAGATATAGATTCCCCCAATATTGTGTGAAATGGCTAGTATACAGTATAGTGGAAACCAGTGTCGATCCCACGAGTTGGAAATCAGGGAGCCTTACCCGCAGTCGGGAGCCGGGCACCACCGGGCGTCTGGGTCCATGGCCAGGACCCGGCGCAGCATGAACACCTCGTACTTGGTCATGAGCACCGGGTCCTTGAGGATCATCTGTATGTCGTTTGGGTGGAACCTCTCGGCGCACTCCGGACAGGCGATGTTCACGCGGCTCTCCGAGATCTCGATCTGCAGGTACTGCTTCAGGCAGTCGCGGCACGTGCGGTGCTGGCATGTCATGATGTCCGGGAAACAGTCCAGGTCCTGGTCCACCATGCACACGGGACATTCCCGGCCGTTGTCGCGGTGCCGGCTGACCGTCTGGACCGGCAGCACCCCCACCAACGACACCACCCCCGATGCTGTTGCGGACGCCACCACCGTCGGGGGAGGGCAGGGCGTGAGCGGCAGGGGGGGCAGGACAGCTGGCGGAGGCTCGCTGACCACGTTGAGACTGGTCTCCGAGCGGGCAGAGTCTGAGTCCAGGCTGGCGTGGGACTTGGATCGGTTCCGCGGCCTCCTCATGTGGAAGATCCGCCGCAGGGAAAACGTGGAGCCCTTCCGGTGCTCGGATCCCTTTGAGGTTCCCGAGGAGGTGGATATCACCTCGCTGTCGCGCTTCTTCATTGTGGGGTTTTCTGAGTGGATAGGGCTGGGGTCACACTTCCTGAAGTAAAAAAAAAAGACAAACCATTATTCATGTGCGATACAACAAATTATATTTGTATATAGTCAAGCTGCAACATATTATGTAGACACATTGGTGGCGCCCCAAAACATGAGCACAGAGTAATACTGATAGTGATACCCTATAGTCTGTAGACACTGTATTCCATTCCTTCCTTCAAGCTCAAGCATAATTTTAAATTTGAATCTTCACCAGTATGTGTTGCCACCTGCACTGTCAGTGTGACACTACGTCAAAGGTAAAAATGAACTGAGCTTGTGAAAAATATTCCTTTACTGTGAAATACTAGCAGTGTGTGGTTATTATTAACCTTTTACATAGGCTCTGATGTCATCCTATTGTTTGCCACGTGCCTTCTCATATTGTCAAGGCCTCACCATCGGCTCGAGCACAATCTGGTGTGCATTTGGGGGGGTCACCTCTGTTACGGGTTTAATACTAATAATAGTCTATAAATCATGTCTACCTATCACCAGCCGTGCTTTATATGCCCCAAATTGAGACCTTGAAGCAATTTTGGGCATATAAAGCATGGCTGAGGGCATATAAAGCACGGCTGGGGGCATATAAAGCATGGTTGAGGTGGAAGAATTTGGAACTACTTTCAAGTAAGATATTTTCTAAATATAGTGGGACTCGAACCCACGGCCACGGAATCACTCATAAAGTGTTCCATGAACGCTACCACTGCGCTATCAAGGCTAAGAAAAATATATGGTAATTTTTGTAGTAAACAATGAGAATGATTACTTGGAATTTGAAACTTGAATGCTTCGTTGTGTATTTGCACATTAGTTGTTGTAAGTGTTGAGTAAAAGTTGTTATTTTCAATCGCATGCCGGTATCTGGTATAATATATACATGATAAATTCACATGAATATTTGTTTCACTAGCAATTAAAGAAACGATGCATCATGTTTCTCGATACTAGTATATTCCCTTATTAACAGTTCATGTACCATGAGGCATACACACACCATATTTTAAATGAAGTTTGTGATGGTTAGTGTAAACTTTTCTGAATGCATGTCCCAAGACGACACTTGCATGGATAACACATGAGAATGCAAGTGCTGATATCCATACAGGCACGCACAAATTGTGCTGTTCTGAATCCAAACGTTACCAGCTGATTACTATTGACATATGCACATGTTCACTGTGCAGTCTGCTGTATCAGTGTTCAAGTGATATCTAGCCTTTGCGTGAAATGGCAACATAGTTCCACACATTTGTAACAATTTCTACGTAAATCTAACATTATAGAACTTGGTTTTGATGCCATGTTTTGATGCCATGATTTAAAACAGTCAATGACCTCGGAGACTGGTTTATCTGAGCCTGTCGACGAAGAGAAACCGTCTACTCGGTCATTAACTATATATTACACATGTACTCGACTATTTATCTGGTGTAAACATTACCAATCATACCTTAAGCAGGGCCTTGGCTGTATCATGTATAGCCAGTATGTGGGTGATATTGTTTGCATTAAGCTGTTCAACATCTTTAGCATCATGAAAGTTGCCCACGAATAGTCCTGGCAAAACCTGAAACATGAACATTACATAAAGAATGAATTATTATACATTGTAGCATGCAGTGTTAGTCTGTTAGATATTCAGAAATTAATATTAATGGTGTCCTTATAGGCCCAGTCTTAATGTTGGTCAAATCTGTAATTTGCAGTGGGCCCCATCGATACATTTAATATTGCAGATTTTCAAATGACCTCCAGGACTCACTGGGGAGAACCGCATGCGGGTAACTGCAGATACCCACATCTAATGTGGCGGAGGCAACAAACAGCGAGTTTGAAATCTCATGTATTACGATGATTTTGGTATAACCATTTACCTAAACGTCAAGATATATAAAAAATACGAGTTTTTGAATCATAGTTTTTGAAAAAAGCATCTGGGAATGAGATATCGAGCATCGAAAATTGCGTGTGATTTGGGTATCTGCAAAGTGTTGCTACTGGTAACTTAACATTCAGTTTCAACTGGGATATGGGTATCTTCCTGTCAACTACACACACACAAATGCTTCTCACTCATTCTCCGTTAACACTGTCGTCGATGTTTGAGTTTTGTCAAACTACCAAAATACCATTTATCCGCGGTTACATATTATTCTATAAAATTTCCCCATGTCGTTATTTATAAATATCTCCGATGCAAAGCCCAACAGTCCTCTGTTTTAAATATAGACTTTATGCAGTGAAGACAACGTAGGACCGAGTCGAGTGTGTTAAATCATAGATCATAGTCAGCTGACAATTGACTATTAGATGATCTACATGGTTAAACATGGAACCGTTCAGGCCTTACTGCTAGATTATAAATAAAACGCACGTTCGAAGTTGTAATTAAGATGTTGTTTCACTGCTGTAAATTCCTCTCCGTCACGATCAACATCCATGTATGATCTCGCCTCAAATAACAAAGCGAAATTTCAAAACAATACTATTATTTGATACATTCTGTCATGTAGAATGAATAGAATATCACCGTCAACTACTTAGTCTTACAACGGAATGAAACTATTTACTAAATGTACCTTGTTTGCGACGTGAAAGGCATTCTGCATTTACCAGTTGCCATGATCACACAATAGCAGATACCAACATCCTCACGATAATGAAACTTTCAGTTACCTAGATGCACGAAATTTTCGATGCTCGATATCTCATTACCAACTGGGTTTTTTTCAAAATCTGTACGATTCAAAAATGCATATTGTTTCTATATCTTGACGTTTAGTTAAATGGTTATACACCGTTAAACATGAGATTTCAAACTCACTGTTTGTTACTTCCGCCACCTTGGATGTGGGTATCTGCAGTTTCCCGCATGGGGTTCTCCCCTGTGAACTAGGGCATACATCGGTTTTATTGACATGTTACTCATCTCACATAAGTTCCAGAGCCTGTGTGTAGCTAGTCTTTCGTGGATACTGTGAAATCTACTAAGCTCTGGTTTAGCTGTTCATGATTCTTTCCAATTGTTCTCTTCGTGAGTTGTATTTTATCATGTATTTTATCATGAATAGTTCTGTTCCACACAATCATGATTCTTTCCAATTGTTCTCTTCGTGAGTTGTATTTTATCATGAATAGTTCTGTTCCACACAATCTTATTAGGAAAGAATCCTTCTGTTATATATATATATACATAGACAATTAGGTCATATTTAACAGCCTTCTCAAGTATGTGTATCACTGAAGTTTTATAAACAGCACCGTGTCGATATTGGGCTATTCTGAGGACGAACAACGTCTTAATGTAGTTACTGGGGTTAGTTCTGGATAGTCTTCCAAGGTAGATCATTTTCAGCTTATCTATTGTGGACTGCATTGACCATTATAGTCCAAGTGTCTGTATGGTAACATCACGTGACGATCTTCTGTCAAGGTTTTGAATCAGTCTACTGAAGTACTTTTGGAGAATTTCCATATCATTTATCTCTGATGGCATTATGTTGGCCCAGAGTTCACAACATTAAAAGGACCCGTGAGTATTACACGGCGCCATATTCTCAAACTAGCCATAAGAGGGTTCAAACCTCCTGCAGTCACACCTATGTCCATTATGCGGGTTTCACACATTGCCGATTATGGCTCCCGTTTGAGATCCGACAGCGCTACGACACGAAAATTGAAAAAGTGGGATTACTATTCTGAACGATCTGGAATGTCCTATCATTGTCTGAACTCAGTCTAAACTCAGTCCTACGGATCGGGAAGGTCCAGAGAGATGGGACGAGCAATCCCGACAGTTTTATGCGTCCCGTAACATTCGGGAAACAGCCGATTTTGTCTGGCTGTATGGCATCAAAATCGTAACAATGTCCTGTGCTGTTTGGATGGTAAAACTAGTTTTATACTGACAGTATGCAGTAAGCGTACATAAATGGGGTATACATTGACTAGTCTTATGCCTTGATATCACAGATAATGAAAGCATACCCAAATTATGCCAAAATTGACGCAGGAGCAGATATAGTATAGTATGGATATGGCTGAAATGGGAGCGATGTAAGATCAAATTGCAAGAATGTTTGGTTGTACACTACTTCCGGTAGCCAGACTGTTCCAACGACACAGGCAGACAGAGAGGACACAAGAGAGGCCCCAAGTGGAAGACCACGCGTCACAACCGCGCCGGAAGTTCTCTATATCCTCACTATCCACCCCAGAAACAGATTCGTGACGTCAAAGGCAAAGGCAGAAACAGATTTAGGTCGTTGAATAAGTCGATTCCCAGTATTACAAAGATTGAGTTCTGCAAGAATGCAAGAATATCGTGCCTATGGCCTTGCATCCACATCATCGACGTACCAGATTGCGGTGAACAAGACAAGTTCGCCGGTGGACAGTCCGAAATTGGTAACGTGTACTGTGCACCGGATATGGATGCAATAGGACAGTATGGGACAAACTGGACAGACAAAAGATGTCACCAATACATCCTACAGATCATGCAACATATGGAAGGTGCTCCGAGAGAAGCGCTGGTAAAGAAAACCCTAAAATGACGTCATCTGACGTTTGAAGACATCGAAATTGTTCCACAAATGAATTGCTATGCCTTATGACAGTTTCATTCCTTATCAGAAATATCGGTGAAATGCAAACTTTTGCACCCCACGATTGTTTAACTCCGGATTTTACCGTACATGCTTACATTACCGTATTGGCTGCGTAACTAATGAATCTTATTTGACAACTTCATCAATTAAATTCAATTTGTAACCGAAATATTGTATTGTTTTATCCAATACTTTCTTTTGCCCGTGAGTTTACTACTATCTTCTTCTTCCTTCGTTGTAACGCATTTTAGTATTAAAAGTAAATGTATTAGTAAAGTAGTACAGTGATTCTCTGTAGAATTGCATCATATGAACACGGACAGATACAGATATAGCCTTCTTTATCTTTTTTTTTTTAGTGTTCTCTCTGAAGGTTTTATGTGCCAGTAGACATTAAATGAGCCTGCTCTTTTTGGCATTTTGGTAAATTGTTCAATGAATTTATTTGTAAATGAACAATAAATTCTTGAACTTAAAGGCATACAATCACAGATATTTATGGCCGTTTTTGACTAGTTCTTAGCTACAACTATAAAGCACATTCACTTGACATACATATAATCATGTTTGTACTTCCAAAAACCTTTCTACCGCTGTACCACGTGTACTGTACGGTAGGGACAATTCAATTTCAACAAACTGTTTGGGATTTTGCTGTTTATATAAACAACCCGAACAATCTTAGTTCTTTGTCCTTTATTTTAACGCAAGAGGACATAACTCTCAAATGGGTACGACGAAAGAACTACGATTTCTTCATATATCATGAATACATCAAAGACAAGATAATTACTAGTCAGGACTAATAATTATAATAAAATATGAAATTTATTATAAATATGAAGTATTGGGGACTTATTATATCAGTAAATAACAAGTTTTGGGTGTACAAATCAAACGTAAATAGTTTCAGACAGAAATTCGTTTGGCCATTATCTAGGCCAATCAATATATCATCTTCTTGTTCCATATACGCTAGGGTATCGTTTCTCGAAGCTCTCTTATATCCACTAACGGACCACATTGCTCTGGTAAGTGCACGGGCGCCATGTATTAGAGATCGCTATGAGAGTGCTTATGGTTTCGTAGTAGATAAGAGAGCTTCGAGAAACGATACCCAGGTTCCCTTTGCACAGAACGATGGTACGTATATTGCTACGAGTAACTCCTGTATATATAGCAGGAAATAGCGTAAATCTCTGATACGTTAACATGGAGTTACGATTCCCACAGCGCTAAGATCGCTCTGTTCGTTTGATAATTAAATAAGTGAACCATATGTGATTGCATAAATGAGTTTAAATGCGTGTTTTATACAGAATATCGACGTCTCTGTGGTTGGTCTTGCGGCAGTAAAGCAAACAGCTGAAATGGCGATGAAAGGTGACGCAAGAAATGCTCAGTTGCACCTGTAAGTGTTAAAGTAGCCTCTTTAATATTACCACTTTCAATACATGTATAATGACGTTTTGAAATCTTTTTTTGACCCGTCCATGGTGCATCAACATACAGCATGTTTCCTCTGTAACTATAGGCCACTATACATATCTAAGTGACTATATGGACATAGCGGACATGTACTAACAGTCATGATCGTCAAGAAAGTGATGTAGTAATTTGAATATATATATTTGTTTATTTATTTTTTATTAGTAAAAATATAGTCTATTAGTCGAGATATAATTTGATTATTACTTGACAAGCACAAACCTGACGTAAATTACTACTACAGGTTGATGGCTAAGAAGCTTGTGAAACGAAGCGCAAACACAACGGTACAGCGAGAAGAACAGTTCGCCTTCATGAACGAATGTGGCGAGCTAGAGGATGATCTGGAAACGAACATGCTAGATTATGTACGTATAAATTATTATTGAACATATGAATCTTTGCGCCCTTCTGTACAAGGGGATATAAGTCTTTAACAGATGGATTCGCCAATTAATTCTTTCTATCAGCAGATGTTCAAAATAACATTATTTACATAAACAGTGTACGTTCTACACTTCAACGTGTGCAAGCCTGTCAAATATCACGTGATAAACAATATTGCATAACGTATTATGGAGGAATCTTCGCGTTTGAAGTTTAACATGGAGAACACTAAAGGTCTAAGTAATTTTTCATCTTTGTTTTCAGGAAGCTGGGCGTCTTAATGATTTGTCATCTAAGATTACTTCGGGGGTGTCTAACATGTGTCAATATCAATGCGCGTCGAAGAAAACATCGGCAGTTGCTAAAAGAAAGGTCAAAGATGAACAACAGCGGAATTTGTATTATGACTTCCAATGCTAGTCGAATGGTGTAGAAGCTAACGGATTTGGTGATGAAACACGTCCAATTGAAAGATGGTTACGGTGGGAGTGGGAGGTTATTGCTGATCACATGAAAGTGGGTATGAAGACCCTTCGTCAACTATACACTGGTACTGACTCACCCTGAAACACAGGGATAAATACTAAATAGGTGGCCATCACGTCTAGACATCAAGATAGCCCAATGTTGGAGACACATACACACACACGCGCGCGCACACACATACACGCGTACGCATGCACATGCACACACACACACACACACACACACACACACACACACACGCACACACAGCTGAAACTGAAAGCTTCATCCACGTACAGGGTGACCCCACAACAGATAATACCCACAAAAATGTTAATAACTTCTGCATGTGATCTGCGAATTGCTTCATATTTGGTGCACACCACCTTCAGTCTATGTACGATCTACAAAGTTTACAGTCGGTATGTCGGATGGTCGAAATTTTATGTTCTCTCAAATATACACGTCCGCTTCACCTCAACTTTTCTTTAAATAATGTTCTTGTTTATGTTGCTATTGAAGTCAAACCGGTTTATTGCACATGTACCTACTTGCAAATACTAATTACTCAATTGAAAATGTACAGAAAATCAACATGAGAAAGTATATAAAACATTTTTTAAATGTAGATATTACGAGCGCTTCGAGAAAATCTCGGCAAAAGTGAAGATCAGTGTCCGTGTAAATTTTATTACTAGATTTGGCCGAATCCCGAAAGCAAGTTGTGTTTAATAAATTCACAGACATCTAGGCTTCAATTTTGCACCCAAATACATCAATGTTGATCAATATTTCTGTGGTAATGTAGGCTGTCCCTAACGACACGTATACAGTGTTGGTGCAGTATATATACTATTTAATTTTTAATAAATATATGCCGACAATTCCATGACTTAATACATTTTATGTACATGTATCCATTGTTTTTTATTATCTCCTATAGCTATTACTTCATATGCCTAATTTTAACTACACTTTTTTGGCATGTTTTTCATGCTTAATCATTTTTAATCCCATATAGTTCAATAATTAAATGTTTAATCGTCGCAAATAGGTAAAAGATTCCCGCAGCGACGTTAAACTCCATAATCACTCACTCACTCACTCACATGGACTAGTAAAGAAAATATTACACGCAAAGATGCATATTGTATCACCAATATTCTGTACTACTGGTATTTACATTGTAGGAAAATAAGTGCATATCATTAGTTACGGGTATGTACTCTCCTTTGTCGATATAAATATTTCTTTTCCTAATAAATAACATATAAAAACCCATCACATTTGTTATTACTATATGAATACAATATTCATTCACAACACCAGTGTTAAAGGCATACAATCACAGATATTTATGGCCGTTTTTGACTAGTTCTTAGCTACAACTACAAATTAGATTCACTTGACATACATATAATCATGTTTGTACTTCCAAAAACCTTTCTACCGCTGTACGGTAGGCAAAATTCAATT
>JAUTBQ010156506.1:0-13228 GCA_032361185.1 Lepetodrilus ovalis | reverse complement strand
AACCCTTCCTCTCTACATGGTGCATGGTAAAAAAGATGAGTTGATAGATTACAGAAGAGGTGAAAGGCTCTTTAAATCGTTTGCGTCTAAGCAGAAGCAGTTTCTCTTAGACCCCGATGGAGACCACCACAACATCTTGGTAACCAAAGCTCCTTTTTATGCTGGAAGTGGTGAGTTTTTGGTGAGGGAGAGGTAGTTTTTAATATTGGCATAAATCCCGTAGGGGTACACCCTTGTGGCTACTCGAATACTTGGGCAACCATAAGGGGTTTGCCCCTACAATGAAAAGCTTACCCCAAACTCAAAGAGACCTAACATCATCAAGAGATATTTTATGACTGTCAATAAGTCGTAACAAAATATCTAATGATTTACTTTGAGTATTTTCCCCTGTTTCATACTTATAAAAAGCACGAATACCACCACCAAAAATTGCAGAAGCATCTTTTTGGGTTAGCTCCAACTTCTTTCTAATGCGTTTTAGTTCATCGGTAGTAAGTAGTTTATCTACCGTTCGTTTAAAGTTGGTTAGTTGTAGTTGATTTTTTTTGAGCTCTTTTGGAGACAAAAAACTTTCACCACATCGAGTACAAGTGGAAGCGTCTTCTACTAGGTTTATTTGGTGTTCTTTATAACTGTAGTCCACCTTTTTACTCTGTTGTTCTATACTTCCATTACAGATAGGGCAAGTTTTCATGTTCTCTCCTTGAACGATATAATAATGGCATTTTCATTGATTTGAAGTTTAATGTAGAGCTTCAATCCAAAGTACTCTTCATGGTAAACATCGTGCCATATTTTATGGTCAAAATAAGAAGTCATAGATTTGTATAGATTTTTTGGTTTAAGCCTCATAATAATCTCTATGACTTCGTCATCATCTAAACCTAACGAAAAGTAATCTTGTCTCGCTGTTTGAGTGACAAAATACTGTTCATTACGTATATAAGTTTTAATGGTATCTAAACTATAGTGTGCTGTTCTCTTTTCCACTTTTAGCCTTTAGATATAGCACAATATTAACCAAATAGGTTATTTTTGTCAAGTGCTATATTTGTTTATTTCTATAATTTTAACAATAAAAGTTTAATAATGTTAAAAATGTGGCATATTGTAATGTTTTTGAAAAATCCGTAGGGGACGATTGCAATCGTACCGATATAAAATGGCATAAAGAAGAAGGTAAAAAGAGTATAAAATTGGCAAAAAATCGTAGGGTGGCGTTTTCAACCCACCACAAAATCAAGTACGTATAAAATGAAAGGTTCGCCGAAAGGCTTAAAATCTTTGCTATAATATATTCATGAGAAAAATAGGGAGAGTTATATATGGAGAAGTATCAATTTCCAAAAATCAAAGATGAGATACAGTTTGAAAACTTTACAAGAGATTTATTGAATCTTATCTACCAAGATAACTCTTTTCAACTTTATGGACGCAAAGGTCAAGCACAAGATGGTTTAGATGGATATAGTACTATTCATCCTATTTTTTTTCAATGTAAACATAAAAGTTCTCCTCATGTTAAAGATAAAAAACTTGAAGAAGAGTTAGAATCTGAATTCAATAAAGCAAAGCCAAAAATAGAAGAAGTGTCAAACTCTACAGAGTCTAAGTTCTTATTTTTTACTACTCATCCTAATACAACAAAACTACAAGATAAAGCCAGAGTTTTATCCACAGACAATATTATCGTAGAGTATTGGGGATGGGAGACCATAGAGTCTTATCTGAATGATTTATATATTTTTAAAAATAGAGATTTTTTTACCAAATATTATCCTGAACTAGCCAAAGTATTAAATGCTTCAAATATCTCCCCACAACTAACCACCAAACTAGGAAAATCAACCCTCATAGGAAGAGAAAAAGAGCTTCAAGAGATAGATGAACGGTTAAAAACTTCTAAAACCTTACTTGTCAAAGGTATTGGTGGTGTGGGTAAATCGACCATTGCGAGTAACTATCTACATCGTCATAAAGATAAATATGACTATTATGGATTTTTTGAGGGCTTAGAGAGTTTTGAGACTGAGTTAGAGGGAGCTTTTAAATTAGAGCTTGAACAGGGTCAAGATAGACTTGATAGGGTTTTGCGTGAGCTTATAAAACTAGAACCTGAGAGTAACAAGCTTTTGGTTATAGATGATGTCAAAGAGATAAAAGAGAATCAAGAGAAGTTGGAGAAGATTTTAGAGTTAGAGCATAATGGGTATAGGGTGCTTTTGACTTCTCGATTTAAAGTGAAAAATGTAGAGATTTATCCACTGCTTTCACTTGACCCATTAGATGCTCAAAAACTTTTTTTAGCAAATTATAAAACAGAAGAGTTAGAAAAAGTTAATCAGATTACAGAGTATCTTGACTATCATCCTCTGTTTGTTGAACTTGTGGCAAAGACTATTGAGAATGAGGATTACTCGTTAGATGATATGATAGAGAAGTTTGAGCTTGAAGAATTGGCTAAAATAGAGTTTATAGATGAAGAAGATGGAGATGAGGTTTCATTTAATCAGAATTTACAAAAGCTTTTTGAAATGCAAAAAGCTAGTTTGAAAGATGAGTATCTTTTACTTTTAAAACAGTTGGCTGTTTTGCCTTCTATTGATATTGAATTGAGTTTTTTAGAAGAGATATTTGATAGGAAACTGAAAAGTAGATTAAATTTTTTGGTTGCTCAAGGGTGGCTTATTGAGAGTGTTGATAGTTATAAGTTACATCAGGTTGTTAAGGAGTTCTTCTTAGTTAATTATCCTCCTTTTTTTAAAGAGATAGAACTAATAGTGGCAAATCTCTTAAAACTTATAGATAATAGTACAGATACACAAGTTGCAGTGAATACTGTGAAGTATCTTTCTTATTTTGAAAGTTTATTTCAAGTATTTGAGCGATTAAAGATAGAGAATAAGATGATAGCTAGATTTTTAGGAAGTCTTGGACATATTTATCATTCGTTAGGGATATATGAAAAAGTAGAATTATTTTATTTTAAAGATTTTGAGATGACTAAAAAGCTATTTGGAGAGAAGGCTTATGAAACAGCAACTCCATGTAATAATTTAGCCATTATATATGAAAAAATGGGAAAATATGAAAAAGCAAAATCTCTTTATTTTGAAGCATTAAAAATAAGAGAAGAGCTATTAGGGGAAAATCATTCAACTACAGGACACTCTTATGCTAGTGTAGCAGGAATTTATGAATCAATGGGAAAATATGAAAAAGCAGAGCCTCTTTATCTCAAAGCATTAGAAATAGAAAAAGTATTAGGACGAGAACATCTTAATGATACAATTATTCATTATAGTAATTTAGCAGGGCTTTATGGATATATGGGGAAATATAAAAAATCGGAAGAGCTTTATCTCAAAGTATTAGCAAGAAAAGAAAATATATTTGGACAAGAGCATCCTTCTATGACTGGACTTTATCATAATTTAGCAATACATTATCAATTAGTGAGTGAATATGAAAAAGCCGAATTTTTTACGTATAAAGTTTTGAAAATAAATAAAGAACTATTTAATGAGAACCATCCTGACATAGTTTCATCTTATTGTAATTTAGCAGAAATTTATCGAAAAAGAGGAATGTATAAAGAGTCAGAAGTATTTAATATAAAAGTCTTAAATGCATATAAGATGTTATTTAAAGAAAAACACCCCTTCATTGCTCAGTCTTATAATAGTTTAGCACTTGTATATACTTCACTAGAACAATATGAAAAAGTAGAAGCACTTTATTTTAAAGCATTAGATATAAATATAGAAACATTGGGAGAAGAACATCCTGTTACAGCGACATTCTATTATAATCTAGCAGGTTTTTATTATGCGATTGAAGAAGATTTTAGAAAAGCATATTATTTTATGAATAAAGTAGTAGAAATAAGGTCAAAACTTTTATCTTCAAGTCATCATGATTTGATAAATGCTAAAAATGATTTAGCAGAAATAAAGCAAATATTAGAGAAAAAAACACCTTTAGTATCCTCGAAAAAGCCTAAAAGAAATGACCCTTGTCCCTGCAAGAGTGGAAAAAAATACAAAAAATGTTGTGGTAAAAATAATTAAATGAAGACTATAAAAGAAAAACTAAGAAAAATAAATGATTATTGGAACAGATACTATTTTAAAAAAGAGTTTTTTCAAAAGAAGATTAATTTTACAGAAGATGTAAAAACAAATTATTATGGAGATTTAAACAATTATCTATTAGATACTTTAGATTTGGTTGATGAGTTTACTAATATAGATACAGCTCAAGATTATATTTCAAAATCTATCGTCTTGATGCAAATTATTTATGTTCATCAAGACTTAATAGATGAACTTTTATACATATTTAAATTTAAGGCTTCATCAAAAGAGGATAAAAATCCAAATAGAGAGATTCGAAATGAGTTGGTTGGTCATCCTATTAGAAAAAAAGATGGTGTATTGAACTCTTCTGTTTTATTTGACATATATCATCGTTCAGAAGAGGAGTTACGATATACAAGATACTCGAAAGAAAAAGGTTTTAATGCTGATTTAAAACTTTATAATATTAAAGATATTATAGAAAGTCATCAAAATTTTTTAAATGAGTATCTTAATAAAATCATAGATAAAATATTAAAGGAAAAAGAGGAATACAATAAAAAAATGAGTCTATTAAAAAATATTCCACTTCTTAAACAGTTTAATTTTATAGAGCAAAATGATAGAAGACTTTTAAGTGAAATTGATATTATATTTAAAACGGATAATCTTAAATATTATTATAAAAATATAGATAAACACCCAAGGTATAAGCATTGTATAGAGGAATATAAAAAAATTTTAGATGAGGTTGTTTATAATAAAAAAATGGGTGATAATAAGAGTACAATGGATATTTATATGTTAGAGCAATTAAATAAAATGGATAGTCATTTTGATATAGATTTTTGGATTAAAAAATATCAAAATAATAAAAGGATATTGGAAGAGTTAAATCATATAAAAAAGAATATGGATAATGATAAAGAGTATTATGCCAGTTTGAGTTATTTAGGTTCTTTATAGACTAATATATGACCTTGACTTTTCCAACTATATATAATAAAATAAAACTACAGAGATGCTTCTCTGTGATTAAAACCATCGGAGTTCGTTTTGGACGTTAAGCTAGAGATTGCTTCGGTAAAGCATTAGCAAACAACCGTAAAATTTAGCAGTTTTTGGTCTGTTAATCTTTACAACAACCTATCAGGCAATAGTACTCACCTAAACCCTCTTATCTACAAGCCCCTCTACGAAATATATGAATATTAATAAAAAAGTTGTCAATTTGACAAATAATAATATATCAGTTAAAATAGTAACCATAGAACAAAAAGGAAGCATCATGAAGATAAATCATCTACTCTTTGAGAAAATATTAACCACAAAAAAGATTACAAAAAAAGCTTTTTCAGACTATGCAAAGATTCCCTACAATACTGTGGCAGGGTGGAAAAAGTCAGGAACTGTTCCTGCGTATGTAATGGTCATAGCTAGAGATATGGTCTATCGTCAGATGCTTGATGAAAAAGCAAAACAGCAGATGCAAAGAAGTTTGAAAGATGCTTCTACTATGGAACTGAATCTTTTACCAAAAGAGAAGAAGCGAATAGAGGGGGCTTTTTGGGGAACAAACTATATTGCTGAGGAGATTGTGCAAGAGGTGCTAAAGGGTAATAGTAAGTTTGTTAAACAGTTTAATGAAAATGTACCCAAGAGCCTTCAAGAGAAAGTTATGAAAGGCAAGAGTTAGATGCATCGAGATAATTGGAACGAGGATGATAGAACAACCAAAGAGCGTGTAGAGCTTATATTTGGAAAAATCTATATGATGGCAGGAGCAAGTGCATTACATCAAGATGCTGTAGGTAATATCTTTTTTCTTCTGAAAACCATTAGTAAAAGCAAGAAGCTCTGTACCCCCCGTGTTGCTCCTTTTGATGTTAAGTTTACGTTTGGTGACCAAACCAATGTGGTACAACCCGATGTGATGCTCTTTTGTGAAGAGAAAGAGTTACCTTGTGCTGTTTTTGAGGTACTCTCTCCTTCGACAGCATACAAAGATAAAACGGTCAAAAAAGAGCTCTACCAAAAGGGTGGTGTGAGGGAGTATTTTCTCATTAATGTTGAGTTTCAGATTGTTGAAAAGTTTCAGTTGGTCGATGGAATCTACCACTATATTGGTGTCTATGGGCTTGATGATACGATGCCTATAGTCTGTTTAGATGCAGAGGTTGAGGTAGGAGAAATTTTTTAATCACTCCTACTCCAAAATCAAAACCCAACCTCACTAACCACAGGAGAGTAATCAGGTTAAAATGTACCATGAATTCCTTTTTACTTTTTTTAGCTAAAATACGCCCAATTATTTAAATAAGGTAAAAAGTTGAACTGTAAACATTTTGGAACCTGTGGGTCGTGTGCTATTTTTGAGTTAAGTTATGAGCAGGAGCTGTTAGAGAAAAAAGAGCGAGTTTTGGGGCTTCTTTCTCCTTTTGGAGTTGAGAATTTAGAGGTTTTTTCTGCATCAGAGTCTCACTACCGTGCAAGGTCAGAGTTTAAAATTTGGCATGATGGAGATGTTTGCTCCTATGCCATGGGAAGGTTAGAGAAAAAAGGTGCTGTAAATATAGGTGAATGTCCAAAAGTTATAAAGCCTATAGAGAAGCGTATGCAACCTCTTTTAGAGAAAATTAACGCTTCAGAAGTTTTAAAGCATCGTCTTTTTTCTGTTGAATTTTTAGCAACAACCACCGATGAGTGTTTGATTACCATGATTTACCATAGAAAACTTGATGAGGTGTGGGAAGTAGAAGCTCGTGAATTAGAGAAGCTCTTAGATGCTAAGATAATGGGACGAAGCCGTAAACAGAAAGTGGTTTTAACCGATGAGTTTGTTACTGAAAAACTTTTTATTGATGGACAACATTATCTTTATAAGCACTATGAGAGTGGATTTACCCAACCCAACCCTGCTGTGAATATACTTATGATAGAGTGGGCAATCAAACAGGCTAAAAAGGTAAAAAATGGAGACTTTTTAGAGAGTTACTGTGGATTGGGAAACTTTACGCTACCTCTCTCAAAGTATTTTAACAGAGTATTGGCAACTGAGATTTCAAAACGTTCCATCTATGCTGCCAATGAAAACTGCGAACTAAATGGGGTAACCAATATTGAGTTTATTCGTCTTGCTTCTGAGGAGATGACACAAGCCCTGAACAAAGAGCGAGAATTCACACGCTTAAAAGATGTCGATTTAGATAGTTATAACTTCTCTACAGTCTTGGTTGACCCTCCACGAGCAGGGTTAGACGCTGACACTATTCAACTTATATCAAGTATTGAACATATTATCTATATCTCTTGCAACCCTGAAACCTTAGCACGTGACTTGGTAGAGTTGACCAAGACTCATAGTATTGAGGATACAGCAATTTATGACCAATTTCCTCATACGCACCATGTTGAATCGGGTGTTTTTTTGGTTAAAAAAAACAATTAATGTTTTGTTAATAGTAGTTTGATATACTCAAAAAAATTATTTTTCATTAGGATAATGTGTGCTTAAAAAACTACTCTCTATGAAGGTGGCGACCCTGCTACTCTTCCTTTTTGGTGCTATCGTTGGTATAGCAACTTTTATTGAAAATGACTACGGAACCCAGACGGCTAAAGCCCTTGTTTATAACGCTCGATGGTTTGAGTTTTTTCTTCTCTATTTTATTATTATTCTTGTCTACAACATCATCAAGTATAAGAGTCATAAAACAAAGATGTCTGTTTTTGTTTTTCATATCGCTTTTTTGGTAATGGCGATTGGTGCAGCAATGACTCGTTATGTGGGCTATGAAGGTATTATGAGCATTCGTGAGGGGCAGAGTTCCAGTACGATGGTATCAGATGTGAAAATTTTACAGCTTGATTTGAAAAATGGAGAAGATAGCACCCATTTTGAACAACCCATGTTGCTCTCTTCCATGACAAACAATAGCTTTAATCAGAGCATAACCGTTGATGGGAAAGAGGTAGATTTTGAGTTGTTGGAGTATCTTCCTGCTGCTGAAAAACGACTCGTTGACGATGAGAATGGTAAGATGGTTCTTACGCTAATGGTCTCGGCTGGAGGAAAAGGTAACCCCACAACCATCAGTGAAGGAGAAGCGTTCGATGCAGGTAGTTTTGTTATCGCCTTTAATCCTCCAAAAGAGGATAAGTATAGAAAACCCTCTTTTCTTATCTATAATCGAGGTGGAAAGTTTGAGGTAGAGAGCAGTTTTCCTCTAACCACACTCTCTATGGTGACCCGTGAAGAGCAGAACTTGACAGCAGGGGTGAACGTTTTTGAACCCAAAAAGCTCTATCAGTTTAATGGTAACGCTGTGGTTTTAAAAGAGATTCATGAGAAAGCACTTCTTAAATATGTTAGTAGTGGTTTAAAGAGTAAAGGTGGAAAGCCTGAAATGGTTAAACTACAGGTAACGGTTGATGATAAAAGTGAAGAGGTGAATCTTTTCTCTTACCGAGGTAATCAAGGAAAAGACCATAAATTGACCCTGAATGGTGTAGAGATTAATCTTAATTTGGGAGCCAAAGTGATTAACCTTCCTTTCTCGCTAAAACTGGTAGATTTTCAGCTAGAGCGATACCCTGGTTCAATGAGTCCTTCATCGTATGCGAGTGAGGTAGAGTTGACAGACAGAGAAGAGGGAATAGATGCGATGCCATACCGAATTTTTATGAACCATGTGCTTGACCATAGAAATTACCGTTTTTTCCAATCTTCGTATGACCAAGATGAGAAAGGAACCGTTCTTTCTGTAAATCATGATCCTGGAACCCTTCCTACCTATCTGGGTTACCTTCTTTTGACACTGGGGATGATATGGAATCTTTTTGATAAAAATGGTCGCTTCCAGAAACTGCTTAGTAATGCTAAAAAACTACAGGGGACAGCTGTTGCTGTTGCTCTTTTTGCTTTTCTAAATTATGCCACACCACTTCAAGCCGCGAGTCTGCCCGAGCTGGATGAAAACCAATCTAAAATTCTCCATACCTACAGTGATGAGAGCATAGAGAAGTTTGGAAAACTGGTGCTGCAAGATACCCGTGGACGGATGAAACCGATGGATACTTTTTCGCACGAGATAGTCTCTAAATTGACAGGGAAAAGTTCAATTTATGGGGTTAATCCAACCTCTATTATGTTAGGAATGACCGTTGACCCTGCTTTCTATCAAGAGTTACAGATGATAAAGGTAGACCATACGCGAATAGCTAAAGAGTTGGGCTTAGAAGAGGGAAGTAAATATGCAAAATTTAATGATTTCTTCACCCAAGAGAATGGTTATAAGCTCTCTAAACAGGTCTCTGAATCGGTTCGTAAAAAACCGTTAGATAAAAACCTCTATGATAAAGAGTTAGCCAAGGTAGATGAGCGACTCAATATCGCCTATATGGTCTATATGGGGTCACTCATGCAGATTTATCCTGTTCCTCACGATGCCAACAATAAGTGGGTCAATCCACAAGAGGCACTAAAGAGCTTTCCAAAAGAGATTTCAGGAATGGTGCGTATGATGACCCTCTACCTTTTTGAGGGGGCTGAAACCATTAAAAAAGATGGTAACGATACCAAATTTAATCAGTCGATTCAGCTGATTAATCTCTATCAGAAGAAGTTTGGGTCAGAGGTGTTGTTATCTGAAGATGCTGTTGAGATGGAGATTTGGTACAACAAGTTGGGGCTGTTGAGTAAGCTTTTTCCTATCTATCTAATGGTAGGAATTCTCTTGTTAATTGCCTCTTTTGTCAATGTGGTCAAACCAAGCTTCTCTCTGAAACGTATTACACAGGTCTCATGGGTGGTGATGATTGTCGCATTTGCTCTCCACTTGGTGGGGATGGGAATGCGTTGGTACATTGCTGGTCATGCTCCGTGGTCGAACGCCTATGAATCCATTGTTTTTATTGCTGCTGCAACGGTGGTGGCAGGATTGGTCTTTGCTAAAAGGTCACCTTTTACCTTGGGGGCAACGGCACTTTTAGCTGGTTTTACCATGTTGGTGGCACACATGAACTTTGTCAATCCAGAGATTACCAACTTGGTTCCTGTTCTTAAATCTTACTGGTTAATGATTCATGTGGCAACCATTATCTCAGGTGATGGTTTCTTAGGTCTTGGTTCGATTCTCTCTCTTCTTGTGTTGATACTCTTTATTATGAAAAAAGAGCATAACAGTGAGAACATAGATCGTGCCATTAAAGAGTTGACCAGTATTGCCGAGATGAGTCTGATTGTGGGGCTTTTCCTGATGACCATAGGGAACTTCCTTGGTGGAGTCTGGGCAAATGAGAGTTGGGGTCGTTACTGGGGCTGGGATGCTAAAGAGACATGGGCTGCTGTGACCATTTTGGTCTATGCTACGGTGTTGCATTTACGTTTTATTCCGAAGTTTAAGAACCCGTTCGCCTTTAATGTTGCCTCTCTTTGGGCGTACTCATCGGTCATTATGACCTATTTTGGGGTCAACTACTACCTCTCGGGTCTTCATTCGTATGCAGCAGGTTCTCCTGTACCGATTCCAACATGGGTTCCATACTCGGTGTTGGCACTGTTTGTGTTAACGATGGTGGCAGCGAAGAGTTTGAACAACATTAAAACAGCACTGCTTCTTTTGTCTCCTTACTTGCTGTTTGGACTTTTTATCCGTTATGTTGTGATGTAGGAGAGAAGATGTTAAAAGCAAAAGATGACCGATACAACGGTTTGATTATAGAGGGTGACTCCATAGATGTGTCACCTATGGTATTTAAATCAGCACTTCAAGCCTTGTTAGAGAAGGCTCAAAAAGAGCAAAAAAGCCTTATCTGGATTGACCTAAGCACCAAGCAAGCTCAACAGATTGCCATAGCATTGGAGTTGGGTTTTGGCTTTCACAACTGTGAACCTCACCGTACTACCTTAACCTATCGTCTTAACCCTGACGCTTACATCCCTGTCTCTCCTTCACACACCATTGGTGTGGGTGCAGTGGTGATTAATGAGAAAAATGAACTGCTAATGGTGCGTGACCGTATACATAACAACCACTCCATCTATAAACTCCCTGGTGGTATGCTAGAACATGCTGATAAGTTAGCAGATGGGGTAGAACGTGAGGTGTGGGAGGAGACAGGTATAAAAGCAACAGTTACAAAGATGGTCTCTGTTTTAAACTCACACCCCTATAGGTTTAATAAGTCCAATATGTACATAGTCTTTCAGATGGAAGCGTTAAGCAGTGAAATTAATGTTATAGATACCCATGAGATAGAGTTGGCACTCTGGCTTCCACTTAATGAGTTCTTTGCTCACAAAGAGATGTCAGCGTTTCAAAAAGATTTGGTTAAACAGACGTTAGAGTGTGAAGGATTAAGGCTTTTAGACAACGAAGACCGATACTTTAAAGGGAAACGGCATGTTGAGGTTTATGGGTAAACAGATGCTATTCTTAAATATTTATTAACAAATATAATTAAAATTAAAAATTTAAGCTAACTTTATATTACCTTAAGATATTATCTTTATAACTTAAAACTATAAAGGTAAACCATGAACTCTTCTTTGAAATTACACTCATTAGTTGTAGCCTCGCTACTCTTTAGTACGGTAGCATTTTCTGCTACTAGTACAGATACTATTGTAAACGCAACATCCTTTCTTGAACATGACCAAAATCAGAGTTTTGTAAAAAATGAAATCATTGTTACCTTTAAAGAGGGGGCAGATGTATTTGATAAAAGTAAAGATGCATCTTCTCCTCTATCTGTTATGAGTGATATGGCAGAAGATTATATGGCTGGTTTTAACTCTAACTTTAAAAATTTACTTGACTCTAAATTAGGAAAAGAGAAGTTTAAAGCCAGAGGATATAGAAAACTGGGTGCAATGCATATTAAGTCTGATGTGAACAGTACCGAAGAGCTTATGGCTATCTTTAAAGCTGAGGGAATGAAAGAGTATGTAAAGTCTATTTCTAAAAATAATATAATGGCATTAAGTAGCAATGACAGTTACTACAGCAAATTGTGGGCAGTAGAGAACAGAGGACAAGAGGTAAACAATAAATCGGGAATAGATGATGCCGACATGGATATTGTTGAAGCGTGGAACACAACCAAAGGTGATAAAGATGTCATTGTCGCTGTTTTAGATACAGGAGTTGACTACACTCATGATGACCTAAAAGAGAACATGTGGAGTGGTTTAGCGAAGCATGGTTTAGACTTTGCAGGTGATAATGATGGTAACAATGATGATAACCCAATGCCAGATGCACCATATGATGAGAGTGGTCACTACCATGGAACACACGTTGCAGGAACCATTGGTGCTGTAGGTGACAATGCCAAAGGTATTAGTGGTGTGGCTCAAAATGTTTCCATAATGGCACTGAAAGTCTTTAGACCTAACGGCTACGGATACAGCAATGATATTATGGAAGCACTTGACTATGTTTTAGAGCGTGTTGAGGCAGGTGACAATATTGTAGCCATAAACGCCTCTTATGGTGGTGGAGGTGGTAGTCAAGATGATGCCACAAACGATGCCATTAAAAAGCTTGGTGAAGCAGGTGTGGTCTTCTGTGCTGCTGCTGGAAATGATGGAAAAGATATAGATGCTGAACCAACTTACCCAGCTTCATACAATGCTGAAAATATCATTACCGTTGCTGCCAGTGACCAAGACGATGCTTTGGCTAGTTTCTCTAACTATGGAGCAAACAGTGTTGATGTTGCAGCCCCTGGAACAAATATTTTAAGTACCTATCCAGATAACCAATACGCTTACCTACAGGGTACATCTATGGCAACCCCAAATGTGGCAGGAGCAGTTGCTCTTTTGGCTTCAGAGTATCCAAACTCTACTGTGGCTGAACGTAAAGCAATGATTTTGAACAATGTAAATAAAAAGAGTGCATTTGATGGGAAGATGACCACAGGTGGTCGTGTCAATATTAACGATGCGTTAGAAGATGAGCCTAAAAATACAGCTCCTGTGGCAAAAGATGACAGTGAAAAAACTGCGTATGAAACTGCTGTGACTATTGATGTTTTAGCAAATGACAGTGATGCAGATGATGATACGTTAACACTTAAATTTGTTGGAGAAGCATCAAACGGAAAAGTAGAAGTTAAAGATGGAAAAGTTATCTATACTC
>JAUTBQ010156495.1:0-13229 GCA_032361185.1 Lepetodrilus ovalis | reverse complement strand
AGAGAGAGAGAGAGAGAGAGAGAGAGAGAGAGAGAGAGAGAGAGAGAGTGTTTAGGTCGCTGTCCTCCCTATCCAACAGTTCCAGGCCCACGTCCATATTGGGGATGCACCTGCCAGGAGGCATGAGTTGCTGTATTGCGGCACTCAGATCAACATCGAGTTATTCCCCTTTGATATACAGTCTGTATAGCGGTATTCAGACAAAGCATCGAGTTACTCCACTTTGATATATAGTCTCACGTTATATGGTTATTGTACCTATCGACAGTAGCCCGAGGATATTGCCCATTGGTATAACGGGTTCAATCACAGGAACTTGTCGTGTCAGTTTTGTCCTGATAACCTAGTGTCCGCGATTTTCATGTCCAGCAACCAAATCGATCTTCACATCCGTGGTGATTAATTAATCGATTACACACTGACCAGTTAAAAACAACATTTTCTAAGTATAGATCTATGTAGGAATTGTTATTCTATGATTGTATTATTTAGTATGCCGCCATACAAATTAACAAATCGATATAAAATACCAGAAGGATAATAGTACCTTGTGGGATAATTTAATCGGAATGACGAAGATAATTTCGGCTTGTCATTGAACAATATATCTTATATCTATAGATACAAATAATAATAAAATAAAATACATATATGTATAGCGCAAAATTCCAGCATAGCGCTGCTCAGATGCGCTTTGTGTGAGTCTGAGCAAACAGGAACAATTGTCAGAATGCAGAAGTCGAGACTATCTAGTTGTTTGAATAACAGTGTCTTAAATCTGGTTTTAAAAACGCATAGTTCAATTGTCGAATATGCCTAATACCATCATCTTTATCATGGTATTAGTAGTCTTCATGTGTTTTAATTCTAGTATGCAAACAGAAGAAAAGCATATATTCCACATCCACTGGTATTGTCAATTTCCTTCAGAGTTAACATTTTAACAAAGTATTATCTTCCTTTAGTAAAACCTCTCTCAGTGTTCCTTATATTTTCCATTGTAAAATGTGTACGAAATGTATGTAAAGTGTTATATATAAGTACTCTGGGTAACTATGCATACAGTATTGCAAGTCGTGTCGTGGCTTGCCGTGTTTTATCTAGACGTGTCGTGCCTTGCCGTGTTTTATCTAGTCGTGTCGTGCCTTGCCGTGTTTTATCTAGTCGTGTCAACACTACTGGGTGACCTCTTAATATCATTATATTAGCAATGACTGAATAAAAGGGTTTATTCTGAAGTTTACTAGTTTTCAAATTAGATTTGAAACATGTTTATGTCAATGATACTGCACGATATCGAAATAATGTAAATACATTCCAATTCCGTTTTCTTTTCCTTTTTCAGAAAGAACACACCCACAAATGAAATTACATTTCCATCTGAGCATTAAATTTAAAGTAATTGAAACCGCAAACGGTAATAATTTATAGAGAGCGTCATCGAAAGTAATTTGGATTGTTTCGTACTTGTGTTCAAATTCAATCCGACTTATAGAATGAAGCTAACATGGAATGAACCTACTGCACCGTGGTATCATCTTAGCTATATTAGATTACAAACATGCACACGCTGTACAACGCTATATTCTCGTTATTCGTGTGTGTAGTCCTGAGGCGTAGAAGAAACACGGTGCATGATTGCTACCTCCTCCGGAGGAACACGACAGGCTTAGGCTCTAAGTCTGTCCTACCTAAACCCAGAGCTGAAGCTGGTTCTACAGACTTGATGGGCGGATGACGTGAAAGAAACATGCTGTAGCCTTTCCGCTAGGCTTAACATGGGAAGTACTAATAGATTGGCATTCATTCAAGCGGAATCTTAATAATATCAATTCACGATAATTTCATTTGGAGAACGTCCTTCATCCTTGAATTGTGAAAACAATTTGCAGCTCCGCGGCATGTTCAATGTCAAAGGTATTGTTTTCTTGTTAATACAGTTATGATTTCCATGAGCATAGCTCTTGGAAATCCATGGGAACTCTTGCAAAGTGTGTGTTTAGATGGAATAACACTTCCACTTCAAAGATTAATATCGAAAACCTATCAGGAATTAAATTTGAATATGCCACATATCGCACCTAGTATATAAAAGTATTTTGTAAAGGAGTATCAACTGTGTGGTACAAAAAAAGGAAGCTGCAATATCAGCCAAAAACATGCCAAAGCAATATCTGTCGTATAACAGATTTTCACCCTACGATAAATTCGTCTTATCAATATGGAAATGACAAAAAGGTGATTTACTGAATATTGGCATTGATATTATATTATCTATGGCTAATTGCACATCATCAAAGCATGCAAGTATGCATTGTTACATAATATATAACGCATAGATTAAAAGTATGCTATGGCATGCGGAAATAAATTGATTATAATAAGCAATCATATATCGACAGATTAGAAATTGGATCATTTCTGCATTAACCTGATAACAGATGAATAATTATTTTCTCAAGAAAACATATGCAATTTTCTTAATGTTATTACAATGCATCATGATGTTTTGTTCGCATTCGAGCAACACTATTGCTATTATTTAAGCACACATATTGGAGCCATTAAATCAAATAAAATCATTATAGATGTTACGGGTGTCCTCTTTCCATAAACTAGTTACGTGCTATGGTATATGCAAAAAGATCTGAAAAGTGAATCTAAATTCCAATTCATATCAAAATAAAACAAACGTGTATATACCTCATAATTATGGTTAACCTAAATAATGGACAAACATGTTTCTATCAGAGACTACTTACGTTGATTTGTCAATGCAAAAAAATGCTATTTACTGATGTATCTATTGCCCAACACTCGATAGTTATAACAAATTTCATATTTTATATAAATACATGTTTGTTTGTATTTTTATTTTATTTGTATTTCCCGCTCATGTTGTTACATAGATTTTCGTATAAATATGCATATACAAATACATGTTACATTTGTGCATTATAGGTGACAGAGCCTTGTTTGCATAAGGGTACACAGCACATGACATGTTCATGTCACACAGCATTTTCTCATTCATGATATTATATCATATTACATATTGTTTCTTGCACATATCTTTGTTCATGAAAAGTAATTAGTGAATATAGATCTATTAAAGTGCAATGCATTTATATAAATAACACTACTTTTCTTGTCATTGGTACATCAACTAATCTATGAAGGAAAGCCGTGATGCATTATATTGTAGTCGTACCACTTTGAGCTATGTTCCCTTGCATTACTATGATGAAGCCAAAAAAGAAGAAGAGAATACGACCACATTCAAGTTATCATCTATCGTGGGGTTACATTGGAATCTCGTCTAACATACATCGGTGGATAGGTTTTTCGAAGTACAAACATGTTCTTGTATGGCAAGTGAATGTACTTTGCAGTTGTAAATAGGAACTAGTCCAAAACTACCATAAATATCTGTGATGTTATGCCTTTAAAGGTAATAAATAGTATGTCTTCATGACTCATGGATCATTATTAATCCGATGTTATGGTAGATAATGAAGGGGTATATTAATAACTGTCTGCTTGTAGACTGTTCAAAGACGCCGCGGCAGCGTAGGACGGATATAGTCTTGTAATTTAACCAATTTACCAGAGCGACTTGTTGGTAATGTCTGCTTCATTTGTCTTAAGTCCGGTTCCGATCCAGACAGGAAAACTGCATGTAGTGCTTCAGAAGAACACCACAGAGAGAGAGAGAGATAGAGAGAGAGAGAGAGAGAGAGAGAGAGAGAGAGAGAGAGAGAGAGAGAGAGAGACAGATAAAGGAGAGACAGGAGATATGATAGATTATAGAGGATAGACGGAGAGAGAAAAGAAAGGGGAGGGGATGAGATAGAGAGAAAGAAAGAAAGAAAGAAAGAACTGGTAATATATAACTAACATATGCATCACTGATGAATCTTTGAAGAAGTAGCAATTAATATCAGGTAATGCTGAACAGATAAATTATTCTTTATATGGGTAATATGACAACTATAAATTGTCCGTTTAGACTTTCAAATATTGACATTAATTGAATATACTATGTCATTGTGAACACTTTGAACAAATTTTAGGAATATACAAAAGGGGGTCGTTTGCTTAGTGACTATATTATACGTGTAAGAATTACACATGATGAGGAATATAATCATAGCTGGATTATTATTTTTATGAGATGCGAACCAAAACTGTACGAATTAATGGATTTCCTTAATTTTCCAAAAACAATATTGAGGGAAAACAGAATAGCACAAACCATAACAAAAAGGCCATATTGCATTTGTGCGATTGACTAACAATTTCTTCCGGAAGGATGAGATGGACATGGAAATGATAACCATGTAGCGCCTTGGACGGCAGCTTGGGTTGCATACTCCCCAGGGAGTTGAGAAAGAATTGCATGAGTGCTCAGTGACCGAATGCCAGGGGTAATAATGTAGCGCTTTGGTTATGCTTTTGGCGCAGTTTAAGAAGTCTCATTATTATTTTCGTCATTGTTATTAAAGATGAGTTAATCTTAACATTGGAAGCTATACGTCAGGAATTGTAAACACTACTAGTTACTGATTATATTCTACAAAGCATCATCTATTTGTAACATAGATATCTTCTTCATATCGTGAATAGTTTCTTAGGTATGCTAGCTTAAACATGGTTGGGATGCATCTAAACAATACCAATTTTGAGGAAAGTCCTTTGATATGTTACGAATGCGTGGCAGTTCTTGAAAGGTGTCAGACTGTGCTTTGATGTACTAGTTGAAGGATGTTTTAGATACGTGCTATCATCCTCAGGGCGTGTGGGCATTCTGGACAATTACATCAATAGTATTGTTTTTATGTCCAGCGTGTACCCGATGACCCCCAATGTATGGCAGCTACCGTCCAACGGTGACCACGATAAAAGTCACAAGCCATCGTTTAATGCATCACACATGGAGAGAGTTAACCCTCTAACTGCTGCAGGCACCCGGAGATTCCCTAAAGAGCAGTGTATTTGCCTAATCCAGCAGGGAAATGGTTAAGGGCGGCGCTCCACTTCCGACGTTTCTTGCACTAGTTCACTGTCCGATAATACATTTGACGTGGACTATACTTTACGAGTCATGACAAACTGTCGATAGTCGTATATACCTATATCACAGTTTCAGAACCTTTCGATCTACCAGTTAAATGCTCCAAAGGCAAGATCGTTAGAGGTACGTTCCTGTTATTCATATAAAATGAAAGTTTTAATAACTATCGAGTGATGGGGAATACATGTAAGTACATCAGTAAATAACAACTTTTGGGTGGACAAACCACACGCGTGTAGTCTAAAATATAAATGCTTTTGTCCATTGTAGATCAACCATCTGTGGTAGTACGCTTTTATACAACTAAACTTTAATAATTCAGATAGCTTGATGAATGGCAGAGTTACATTTGGTACAAGTCTCGCCATTTACATGGGGAGCTAACTTTTACACACATATTATATCATAATATAGTATAGCTACATGTGGAACAAACGGTCGCTATTAAAATGGCTATCCTTTCACGAAGCTCTCTTATCCACTACTAAGAGACTGGTAGGGCTCTCTTTGCCGATAGCCAATACACTGTTAAGAGAGTGCTACCAGTGAAAGGATACCCTGTATTGCAATACAATGTCTGCGTGTAGCTTATGTCGATCACTACTGCAGTATAGTATGGCTAACTGTTAAGGTCAGTTCATACCATAGGCGATTTTCCAGGCGACGAACTCGGCCATTTACGTTCAGAGATAGAATCTTATCATTTGTATATATGCTTGCACACCAAAAGCAACATGTTTTCTGTCGCAGATAATGGCGCGGCGAAACATCGCTCGCCTCTGGTGTGTGAGGATCTTTACGGTCAGTTCACACCAAAGGCGACAAATGGCGAATTACGTTCTGAGATAGAAACTTATCATGTTCCTATTATGCTTTCACAACAAAAGCGAAACTCGCAACCGCAAATTTCAATAGAAACATAGTGTTGTCTCCTCTGTTGTGTGAGAACCTTGAAGCTCATTGCATATCAGAGGCGAATCTTCCAGCGACGCATTCGGCGATTTACATTCTGAGAACTTTATCAATTGGCCATATGATTTCACACAAACATCAAAATTCGCAAAGACAAATTTCAATAGAATCATGTTATTGTCACTACTGATGGGCGAGGCGATACATCACTCGCCTCTGGCACGTGGGAACCTGTATACGCATGCAGTACAATATATAGCTTCTCTGCGAACAAACGTTCGCTATTCAGCTTCCCTACAACAGCTTGTCGATCATTATGACAATTTGACAGTAATTATCATTATGACAATACGACAATTTGACAGTATCTTTAACAATAAACCATTTATCATAGTGCATATGTACGCGATGCTATTACAGGTTTGTCTGTACATCAATAAGGCGCATACATATATACAACTTAGTTTAGACGAGGATTTCGTTGTCATTGTAACTGAATATATGAACAATACATAAATGTAGTCTAGAGACCAATTCGTCCAATCAACAGTGAATATCGAAAAACCGGCATACGATCGCGAGGTGTCAACATAGCTGGGGGTATATAATCGTCCTTCGATATAAATGTAAGGCTTTAACGTAATCTTTCACACAATATTCAGACAGCTATACGTTGTTTCACGTCAAACACCAGACTGAAATGGTTTCCTCCCTGGAGTTTAACGGAGCAAACATCGCGGCTGAGCTATCTTAACTAACTTGACCAGACACTAAAGCGTGCTCTACTAAATTCTGCCGTCCTTTCTCCAATACGGCTTCTCTCATCAACGGTTCTACGGCAATTGCCAACGTGTCAGGTCCTGTAAGCAGAATGATTAAAACGAGTTCGACGGATGACGGAAGGGTTGCGAAAGGAGCAGAACCTGTCCTTTAAAAGACAGGTCCTGCGTACAAATCTTTTCCGCGTACAGCATCAATAGCGTTCCAGCGAACTCTACGTGAAACTGATGAATTCCTACGACTAAATCTAAGCACGATCCTAAATAATTCGTGGAACATTTGCAAGTCTCGATTGGAGACTTATGAAGAATAAATACGGGAAAGTAGCAATTAATCATACGTTTAAACATGATGGGAAGAAATAATATTAAATTCATACATAGGATTCGAAATAATCGTACGAATTATTTTTATCTTTTGATGTCTTCTAAGTTCTAAATGCAAGGTCACTTCATATTATATGTGCATGCCTCTGTTTGGTTTATTCCCTTTTTAATGATCGACGTTCTCCGCTAAGTTAGATCTTCTACTAAAGATGGAAATCGAATAATTTGCATGACGAATTCGATAGCCTTCTATGATGCATTGTCTCTCTCGTGGGCACTCTGGTTCCCGAGTAGCATACTCTAGCATAAACCTTCATATTTATTAGAAGTTTCTCTAAAAATACAGCTATTATATTCTAGATGTTATTATTATTATTACATAATGATATTTATAAAGGCAATATCCCCTCTCTTTATAAATTCTGTATTATTTCTTTATTTTTTAGTATGTTATCATTTCGAAAAACGATACAATGCAATTAACATTGACGATTATAAACATGTCACAAATAATTATTGTATTTCCTTACAAATGTAAAATATGAAGAATAGGCGAATATATTCATGCTACCATGCCATCAATAACTAACTTTATTGCTGTCATAATTAACAAATAAGAATTGCATATTATAAAATAAATAAATAACGATACTAAAAAGTTAAAGGCATAGTATCACGGCTGGTTGACATATATAACGGACAAACGAATTTCCCAACCCTCGATAGTTAATAAAATAAATCATATTTTATATTAATTACTGTAACGGACCCATACTTATCTTGTATTTGAAGCATCACCGATCATTTAGGAAAGTGACCGAACGTTTTGAGTGATCTCCCTTTGCATGTGCATAATAGAAACAAGGAATTGCAAACCGCTAGTTTGTATATTCATCTCAACCCATCGTGTGGTTGTACATTATAGTGGAATGTTCCGTCCACCATACAGCGATGGAAAGGGTTTTGGAAGTACTTGGAAACATGATTGTATGTATATCAAGTGACTATACTTTGAAGTTGTACATATGAAACTATAAATATATGTGATATTATGCCTTTAAACATTGTTGAGAGAATAGGTATTCACATCGGATTCATTTCATCAATAATATCGATGCATAATAATCCATTAGCACTTCTGAAAATCGTCGGCTGTACTGCTCAATATTTATTCAATGTCCACTCTAACGAAGTACTACCAAACCTCGTTAGTGTATCCACGACAGTAATTAGCTCAGAATTCGCAGAGCATTAGACTAGCTCTTGAAACCGATACCACGTGCATGGACAAGCCTGGGTATCCTTTCACAAAGCTCTCTTATCCACTAATATACCATGTCGAACTCTTTGCAGTGCATTCACTATCGGCAAGGAGAGCGCTATGGTCTCTTAGTGGATAAGAGAGTTTCGTGAAAGGAAACCCAGGTCGTGGTCGGTGTCAGAGGGTCAACGGAACATATAACACGGACACCGCCAGAAGTGTGCCATCAGCGACTGGACCATTTCCTGTCGGTGGACAATATTGGTATTCACCGGTATGTTCAGAATCACCGTCACGGGATCGCCTTGGACTTTTTAACCTTTACGTCTGACCCTGTCCCCGTCCTCGGCTTATTCTGGAAGTGTTGATTGTACAGATATTAGTCCATTGAATTATATTACGACATTGGTCGTTTGGTATAGTATCCTATATATAGGTTATGTTTTTGTTAGACGTGTTCTGAGTCTGTAAATTATGTCGAGCGCTTGGAATGGAATATTGTTTCCGATATTGGTCGTGAGCGCTCCTGTAAGAAACGACGTAATTTTAAAAGCATACAATCACAGACGGTTGACTTATATTAATGACAAACGAATTTCTATCTGAGACTACTTACGTTTGATTTGTCCACCCAAAGGTGGTCATTTATTGACTGATGTGCGTATTCCCCAACACTCGATAGTTAACAATACATTCATATTTTATATGAATTACGGCTTCGGACCAATAATTATCTTGTAACGTAATGTAACGTAAAAGTAACGTACCTCTAATTATCTTGCCTTTGGACCATCTAACTGCTAGATATATAGAATTCCCTCAATGTGGAACAACGAAAGTGATTTTGGCGATACACAATTGATGGTAAGTATCACAAATGAATGTCGTTCGAGTTTTTCTTTACTCAAATATAGTGCTACGCGCTCATTGAAATATGTGATTGTATGCTTTTAAGGTAGCTCTCCAACTTTGGCCTTAGACTAGACCATTGTAACGGCTAGAGTTACGGTTACGCTATAGCTATCCATAAATGTCGTAACTCCTATGCATGGCGTTACGACTAGTAGCGCTACGATTGTTCTGTGTAACAGGGTATCATTTCTCGTAGGCCGAGAAACTCTGACCGTCATATATGTGTCAGGCTTGATTGACGACCTATTACAACTATTACAACCAGTTACAACTATTGTAGCGCTACAAGAGCGTCGTGCAACAGGCCCCAGATCGCTAAGAGAGTGCTTATAGTCTCGTACTAGATATGAGAGCTTCGAGAAACGATCTCCAGGTCCATTGTTTTCTAAATCAGGAAAGGACATTTACGCTGCTGTAAATGTGTTTTCTTAGTTTAAATTCTACCATCCCGGCAAAGTAACGAATACTAATATATAAAGATGTGTCGACTATACTGTAGTCAGTGACTGATAATCTCCAAAACAAAATCGTGTATCACAATGTGCAAATATCCCCAAAATCAGCTAGATACGATCAGGACGCACGTGTTGGCATTGCAAGCTTGACAACTCCACTTAGCAGTCGCTTATAGGACTACATTACAGACCTAGTTGTTAATGAATTCATCACAAGAACGCACATTTCCAATGTTTCATGCGCTCACATACATATAAATCATTGCTCAGATATAATAGCATGTACGGGATTAATGAGGTTCGCTGTAATGACGTGTTGTCCAATAATGGTCGTGTCTAGTGGAGGCTCCATTTGATTACTCTCTCTCTTTCTCGGCATTGGCATCGAAGACAAGTCTGAAGATAGACCCAGGGACCTACTTAGGGCGTCCTTAATGACGTCTAGACCAATGCTTTCTACGTGCTTGCTTCATTGGACGCCATGAATATATTTTTGTTGGACTACAAAAATGGTGGTTGGTTTTGTCAATGAATCTAGGCCCCGAGTAGTGCCGGTGTTTATACCACGATGAGATTGCTGGTTGAAATATTGGTTGATTTGCAGTTGTCAATGGATCTAGATCTAGAGTAGTATCGTCATTAATACCGCGGTGGGATTGTTGAAGTACAATATGCCGGTTGGTTTGTCAATTAATCTAAATCTAGAGTATAGTCGTTGTATGAACCATGATGAGATGGGTTGGAGAAGGTCGTACGTGATTAAGAGAACGGGAAGCAAATATAACTGGACCAAGGTCACTTGTTGAGTGTAGAGCCACAAGAACAAACCCATTGTACGACATCTTTTGCTTATTTACTGAATAGGAAGACCCGGATAAAACTGTTGATAAAACATAATACGATAATATCTAGCTGTGTATGTGTGTTCATTGTAGTCATGCGAACAAAGCTACACTGTAATTCGATGTTCGTCGTTTTAAAGTTCAATGTCAAGTTTTGTTTGGAATGAAATACATTGACACCCATACTTGTAGATGATCTTATTAAATACGTCATGGAATGACATCTAAAAAATATATATATTTCTTATTTCGAATGCTCTAACCATAATTAAAAAAACGATTATATTTTGTTGGGGGAACCTGCACCAATCTGTTTACAGCTGATTATCTGTGCATTTTCCTTGTATTTGTTTTCAGAAAGCGTAATAGTGATAAAATTACAGTTGATGTATATTTACATAAGGACGATACACGATAACTTCTACTTTAAAATATTTAAGACGCTGCAGTTTTCTTACGAATGAAATATCTTAAAACAAGATATCGCCTTCTTGAGGACGGCGTATATCTTTCCAGGTATAAAACTGATGCCAGAATGGTGTTCAACGCTGGTACAGGGTATAAGTGCAATCGATTAAATATTTAGGAAAACTATCACATTTACCGGGAAAAAATGTTAGCCACATACATAAAATGTACCATGTGTTTCTATCTTATAGGTGGGATTAATGTACACATATTAAAGAACATAGAAACTAATAATCAGCGGTTTTTTTTCTTTTCTTTTATTAATATGTTAATGTAAAATGAGGCCAGAACTACTAACCCTAATAAAAGAACAGAACAATTTAATGCGCTAGTTAGTACTGTTAAAGCATAGGATAAGTAAAACAGGCAACTGGAAACGTGTCGCATTGCTACTGTTCCCATAAAGTTTACACAATCACTACAATAATGTTATTATGATATAGTTATATGTTATGTCCAGAACATGTACTGTTTTACATGATTCATATCCTTGCAATGTGTACAATATGGAGATGTATTGATATCGGTACTATTTTCAAATAATCATTATATTTACTGGATTAAAGAGTGATATTGTCTTCATAATATAGCTGGATACAAGCGAGGAAATAAACGACTTGCTGTCATGTTTTATTACAATTTATGATGATTAAATCACGTGCAAAAGACGACAAAATTGAAGGAGAGATGTACAGTATATATATTATCATATTCATAAATGTTTACGACTACTTGACAACGATATCGCAGTTATTATTTTCAGGGTGCGAAAACCAAGCTAAGAACAGTTAGTGTGGATTATACATCTCCTAAACTAAGACGACATATAGCTGTTCTAATGTGTTGATTGTAGAGCTACGTGAACTACTAGGAAGCCATTTCAAGAGAGCTTGACTTCAATATATCAAAACTAGTGTTGATGATAATTCACACACAAAAACTATCATTCAGATTATAAAACAAAAAGCAGTATTAGTTTCCAATGAAAATTATATTTAGTATTTCACAAAGAAATATGTGTAAGAGCTGTCACTACATCGATAGGCATACTGACAAATTTAATTTATATTTCAAATGCGAGATAACAATATCAATGTTGTACTTGTTTCCATATTTCTGTGTCGTTTTCTTAAAATGATTCTGTTCGCATCGCTCTAAATGAATGACTTGCACATTGAAACAGCTATATCAGAGATTTTACCGCCGCAACGTTCAGTTAAATGGAGGAAGAGGAACATGTATTATTCATCATGAACATTTCTATCCATCTTCTGAAACCATGGCCATTTTCCTCCGTGACAGACGCCATTCATTCTAATATATATGCATATTTATACAGTATTTACTAGTATATATATATATATATACCTCCACTTGTCCACGTGCCGTGTAACATGATCATGTAGATACGTTGTATTACTACCCTCGTGTACCACCCTGGGTGGTAAAGAGAGAAAATAAGTTTGACTTTGACTTGACTTGACTTTAAAAGACTACTGGCCCTTAATTACTTTTGTTGACTATATATATATGTTTTTCTAATATCAAGGGTCATCCTCATTATGCATTCGAACTGCATGAGACTATCTTTGCCACTGCCAATAATCCAATCAACAGAGATGTCGACGTTGTCTGCCATCGTAGTCGTCGAGACACACACCACACCGATGAAAGAAAATGGCGCGTTAATCTCGGGTGTTCCTTTCGGCACTGGATCTACGGAAATTGCCAATTAGTGTAAATCGACAGGAAATGTGTCCAAATAGGTTAGAGTACTTAATAAATATGCTGTCTAGCAAGCTATAATCTGTCTGCATCGCATTACCCTTCAAGTAGCCGTATATAGGTAACCAAGTAATCCGTGAATTGAAACTTTCGTAGATGTAATGAGATAGGAATGATAGCGAGCCACCTTAATCTCAATCTGAGGAATGTATGCCTGAATTTATATCCATTCAAAATGTAAGGAATGGCTGTCATGCAGAGTGTTGGTTGATATTCCTATATTTCAATATATATATAAAACACGTAGAATTATAATATAGCATCATGTTTAACCATCTCATACTCCAGTCGGCGAACTATTTATCAATTAAATGTTTCTGTATGAGTTTAAGAGCCAGGGTATCCTTTCACGAAGCTATCTTATCCACTAAGAGAGTGGTAGCGCTCGCTTTGCCGATAGCTAATACACTGCTA
>JAUTBQ010156494.1:0-29652 GCA_032361185.1 Lepetodrilus ovalis | reverse complement strand
CTACCCGTATTCCACCCATATGAATGTATCCCTAATAATCCACACACATGAACCTACCCGTATTCCACCCATATGAATGTATCCCTAATAATCCACACACATGAACCTACCCGTATTCCACCCATATGAATGTATCCCTAATAATCCACACACATGAACCTACCCGTATTCCACCCATATGAACCTACCCATAACCCATCCAAATGAAGCTATGCTTCCCTGGTCTAGAGTTTTGTGATCATCTCATAGAAGATGTTCTGGAGAAGAAAATATCTGTTTCTTGAGGCCTTCATGTTCTGGACTGTTGACCATTACAGAACCTTACTGTACCTTGATGTTCTGGAGCTACGTCCTTGATGTTCTGAAGTTAAGTGATCGTCTCACAAAACATTATTACCATCCCTCACAGAACTTACCTTGATGTTCTGGAAAACACAACCTATCATCTCAAAGAACCCATCTGTTTCTGAAGGCAGTCTTGAATGTTCTGGACCTTCTAAAAATACTGACACAGAACATGTTCTGGAGTTTTGTGATCACCAGACAGAACCTAACGGATTTGGGAGACTGTCCTTGATGTCCTGGACCTTCTAGAAATAAACTCACAGAACATGTTCTGGAGTTTTGTGATCACCAGACAGAACCTAACGGATTTGGGAGACTGTCCTTGATGTTCTGGACCTTCTAGAAATAAACTCACAGAACATGATCTGGAGTTTTGTGATCACCAGATAGAACATACCTGTTTTTGGAGGCCGTCCTTGATGTTCTGGAGCTGAGCGATCATCTCACTGAGCCTCTGCTCCTTGTCCTGGATGGGACCGTCACTGGTCAGCAGCTGCTGGACACTGTCGATGACAGCGGGATCCTTCCCATCAGCCATTGCGGCCACACCGTCCTTGCTGTCCACGTCCTGGCTCTTAGAGTTCAACCTGCGTAACACACTCTCCATAGACTTCTTATGCAGCCCCGACGAGGGCTTTGTTGTATACACACTGTTCTGGGAGCTGCTACACTCGTTGTGACTCTCGTTGTGACTCTCGTTGTGACTCCCTTCGCTGTCAGAGTCGGAAGGCTGGGATTTCACGTGGTTCAACTTCTTCTTCTTCAGCGGAATTCCTCTGGCTCTGCAGAACTCTATGTCGGATTCCGCGTCCGAGTACTCGAAGTCGCTGTGTATGAACGAGGGTACACTGAGGTCGGCGCTGCACTTGCCGTCGAGGTGGTTGCTGTACAACGCGTCGCTGGGGCTCTGCTCTCCGTCGTCCTGGCTCAGTTTTGTAGGCGTGTTCTTTCTCTTAGAAGACATACTCCTGAAAATAGATCATATAAACTTAGTTCCAAATCCAGGATCGTAAAAGAAAGAATTGGAATTTTTAAAAATAAAAAAAATAAAAAACGACCATCGTACAAGGATCCAGAGTAACATTTTGAGTTACTTGCTGGCCCGGCTAGTCAGGGCAAGTTGTAAAGTCACCAAAGGTTCTAGGTGTTAAAAAAATAGGTAGCCCGCCGTGCAATTTAACTTGCAACTGTACGTTATACATATGTTAGTCTAGAATCCTGTGTTAATTAATAAATATTTGTATTACAATTTAACATTTAGAATAAACCATAAAACATCAGCCTCAGCAACCAGCAATGAATAATTTAATGTTTCATCCGACATATTCGGTATGCAAAAATAAAAGAATAATATTTGTAGACAAAAGAATAATAGACATGGATGTTAATAATAATGATCTACAGGAGAACAATAATCTGTGGTTGCCACGTGTCAATCAAAGCGAATGGCTCGACACCCACATCCGGAACAGAAGCGTATCAAATGTCGCAAACACTACCAAGCTAAGAAAGTCAACTTGGAAGCCTCTATGCTTGAACGAACAATTTCCTGAAAAGAAACGGTGAAATGGGAATTGGAGAGAAAATGTAATTTTGATGTTTAGAGTATACGCTAACTGATCCGTCATCAATCACAGATCTGGGAGCTCATCTATTTCTGAATCTATTGAAGTATGTTTATTGCACAATCTATGGAAGCATGTCTATTGCACAATCTATTGAAGTATGTCTGTTGCACAACCTATGGAAGTATGTTTATTGCACAATCTATGGAAGTATGTTTATTGCACAATCTATGGAAGTATGTTTATTCTCAATCTCTGGAAGTACAGCTATTGTCCTCTAGCCATGGATATTGCACACTCCATGAAAATAAGTTTACATCAATTTCTGGAAGAAAGTATATTTCTGAATTTCTTGAAGGATGACTATCCTACAATCTCTTTAATTGATGATCAGCGAGGGGGACCTGCTGATGATGAGGGAAGAGGGACCTGCTGACGAAGAGGACCTGCTGACGAAGAGGACCTGCTAACGAAGAGGACATGCTGACGAAGAGGACCTGCTAAGGAAGAAGCACCTGCTGACAGTAGCCATGAGAGCAGGAGACCAAGAGAAAGCTGATGGCCAAACAAAAAGCATATTTTCCCAGTGTCACTCCTCCCCCCTTCTCTCGCTCCACATCCATGTGTTCTGACTCTCTCTCTCCCCTTCTCTCGCTCCAGTCCATGTGTTCTGTCTCTCTCTCTCCCCGAGATAAAACAGGGGGCAGGAGTCAGGACATGGGAGGCAACTGGCCTAAGCAAGCTTTCATCCCGGTGACGAGTGTATTCATTTTCATAAGGCGGTATGTTGAAGTCAGGTCTCAATACGTGCAGTCTGGCATCCAACAAGGGAGTGCGGAGGCCCGTGGAGGCCCGTGGAGGCCCGCGGTGACAGTGTGACTATTGTAACTCAATGAGAAGAGAGTCTGTTACAGAACCACCCTTGCCACCATTGCTATCTGGATGCTCCGATAGTTGTGGAAATGTAAACCATTGCAATTTTTTTTCAAGAAACCAGTCTAAATCTTGTCTTTCTCAGATCTGGGTTACAAATTGTGTGTGTCAACAGTTGGGAAAGAGATTTAGCAGATAAGATTTCAAAATTGTTGGCAGAATAAACAATGTGACTGTTATCTGGTAGAATAGCAACAGATCAACAATTAACCATGAGACTCACTCTCATTTCACAGACTTCAAATTTCTTTTCTGCTCGGACAGAAATAGTAGTTTTATCAATTGTGCTCAGCCACGTGGCTACAGCCATTATTGCGGATGATGACTCCGACTTGATTAGCCACGTGGCTGTAGTCAGAATGGGATGTATTTAGTCGGAAGATATACATTATGATGAAGTTGTCCCATTATCTGGAGATAAAAATCAAATGAAAGATAGTCTGGGGATGCTGTAAATATTGCTGACCAAATCCTTCAATAAACAGGCTGTGGTATGAAGATAACCCACGGTCTGTCCAATAGCCGCTATCTCTACAATACTGCCAGGAATATACTGAACGTCATTAAAAGTCATCCCTATCCACCACCGGCAAAGAATCATTCACTTTGACGTAGTTTTCCTTTACAGATCTACCACCACTTGCTTATAAGCTTGATTATGATCTTGGTGCTGAATCTTTCCTGCCGTAAAGTGGTACCCAGTAACCATAGCACGACAAATACAGTACATTTAGTAACAACACTATGGTTTAATGGGACAAATACAGAGCATAAATACAGCACATTTAGTAACAGCACTATGGTTTATGAGACAGGGTTTGGAGCTGAAAATGTTATATTGTAAAACAAATAATTAAAAAATAAAAACATTGTTTCCCAGTGAAAATGTGCAATATCCCCTCTCTTGGAAGGACGAAACAGCAGAGTTTGAAAGAAATCCTTAAACTAAGACTGGTATAATGCAATGGGTCCTTTTATTAAAACTGGCAATTATTAGGCAATGATCCTTTAAATAGGACTCGAAGAAAGCAATGTAAAGAGGCAATGTAAAGTGGCAGTGGGCAACATAAAGGGGCAATGTAAAGAGGCAGTGCAAAGGGGCACCAGTTTCTGGCTGAAGCTATGGTTATCTACTTCAGTATTTGGAGAAACACAATAAGCAAATCCAAACCACATTTCCACCTGTCAGTACTGGCAGCAAAAAATGGCAAATGCCACAATGGAAGGCAGCTGAGTGGTAGAATCTCATTCTAGCGTTGGGAGGGATAACAAAACAAAAGTATGTGCTCTCCGAACATTATCAGCTGATGAACAACTTTGTGAAGAATATGAGAAAAAAGGCACAGAGATTACAGGACATTCTTGCCGAGATGTGAGCGCTGTTCTACACTCCATCTTGATCTCATTGTCAGATTCAACATGGTCCAAATTTCTAATGCTTCACGCAGCCCGTAGTCAGCATTTGGCTTTCATTCATAGCAGAAACAACAATAAGTGGAGAGTCTGCTACAGCTGAACCCACTGACGACTAACTTACGACTAACTTACGACTAACTTACGAGTAACGCTCTCCTATATGTAACTCTCTCTTACACGTAACTCTCTCTTACACGTAACTCTCGCTTACACACAACTCTCTCTTACAAACAACTCTCTCTCACTGTAGTCTCTGTTCTCTCACATTCTGTTCTTACAAGTCACCCTCTATCCAATAGCTGGACAGTTCCGTTGTTCTGGCACTCACATTATTATCATTGGTGTTTGAGTACTTTGGTTTTTGGTTACAATTTAATGAAGTAATATAATAGCTTGAGAAGTAACAAAATAAAGACTACAAGGTAACCATATAATAAACCAAAATACTACAAGGAAAACCATATAATAACCCATAAGACTGTGTCCCTGTATAGTATGGAATTCCGGCCTATCCTACATTTCCTGTTAGCCCAATGTTGCACCCTTATGACTCCATTCTTTCTAGATAGTGGCGCAACTATCTCCGTAACAGTACAGTGGTATCTTCAGTCTTTGTGAAGACATTACAATCTGTCTGCAACCCCCCCACGCCCACAACCAAACCCCCAGCCACATGAACAATCCCCCAGCCCCACGAACAATCCCACAGCCCCACGAACAATCCCCCTCACACACCCCTTCCCATCTGACACTACTGAGAACGAAATGGAAGCACTCATTAACTTACACTATGCGTTTTATACATTGTTGCAATACCCACAGGTGCCAACATTTACCAGATAAAAGATTGGGGATTTCCTCACATAAAGCGATCCGGATATACAGACAATTGATAATTTTAAAATAGACAAAGTTTCAAAGTCTTACAGTAAATAATTTGTATATTTGACTGGTGTAATATTTATATGAAGAGGCCACTGAAAAACAGCTAATTTTCTCCAGAAATCTAGATTTTCGTAATTGAAATGGTGGACATATTGAAGAGAAATTATGTTAAGTACTATAAGGTATGTAACATAACTACATTCAGATGCAAAACAGACAATTAACATTATTACTGTGAAAGGTGAATAGGATGTAAATTATTGTAAGAAACATAGCCAGTCATATTTGGTTGGACCACTACCAGTGGTGTTCCACAATAATTATCATGCTTGAAGATTACCACTATACCAAGTGGGATATTTGCCTTTTCAGATTGGAGCTAAATATTTCTACCCTAAAATTATTATTGACATCTCAAGATTTATACAAATAATTATTAAATTTGAATATTGTAATAATTATTATAACATTCTTCACATACTCTGGTCCAATCTTGTATGAACAACGTAGTGTAACAATGTAATGTTACAATGTAATGCTATAATGTAATGTAACAATGCAATGTTACAATGTAATGCCTCATCAAGCACATATTGACACAGATATTAACTACAAAAGTCTGTATTGTTATTAGAGTAATTAAGGTCCTGTTTGAACATATTCTGATGACCAAAGAGATTTTCTAAATTCAAAGAGGAACAATTACCCAGTTGAAAACACAGGAAATTAGCAAAATACCCGAACATATTTAAGGTCTATTTTTTTAAACAAAATTCCTGAAACGGTAATTCACATATTTTAAGCAAGGCACCTAATTTCAGCCTAAGACAATAACTTCAAAGAAAGAAACAGAAGTTTGAACATTTCATACACGCTGAAAAACACTGTGTCTTTTAGAACTTGTCATTCAAATCATGCCTAAAAAAACACCTCGCCTTTATAGCTTAAATTGGAGTTGGAAAAGAAATTGTGTTTAGTTAAGAGAGGTTCTTGGCAGCGTTGGTCCGAGAGTTCTACAAAGTATATCACCATTTAAACTGTGCGATCACAATGAAGATAATCCATATTGTAACTAAAAAATGTATTCCCATTGTAAAATGCTTTCCATTCTTTATTTCTTCCTAAAAGTTGACAATGTTGGATAGTAGATGAAACAGTTTACTGTACAGCTCTCTCAACAAAATAAATAAACAAAATAATTCCACAACGCAAAAGTCTAAAAGATTTCAATAGGTGTGTGTTATAGACCTGGCTATATCCTGGTATTAATTAATCATCTAAATAATTTGAAAACAATAATTAAACAATGCATATTATTAAAAATAATAACAATGAATTTCAAAGCTACATACCAAAACATTGTAAGTATCTCCTTAGATGAAAGTGGTAACAATTAAAAACTGGCACAGGTAACTGGATGTTTATAAGTGATTCCCCGCTAATGAATATTCATTAGTACACTGTATGTGAATTAAATAACACCATGGTGTTGTACTTATCTGTCTCATGATGATGAATGACAAGCTCGTCTTGTAATGAGTGTTTGTGATGGGGCTATGCACAAGTAAATTATAAGACAGATAGCCACTACCTGGTCGGTGTGATGGATTGGAATCAGACGACACTTTCTTCACTCAAATCACTGCGGGCTGTTATGAATAATGAGAAAACAATGTTCGCGGTCGTTAATTTCAATGATCATTTTCTCGGCTTCAGGGTTATTATGCGCTATAATTAATTATTTAAATGACGGTGATTCTGTTTTGGGTCAGGGATTAAGCTGCTATACGTTATGGCAATCGAGAAAATGAAAACTTATCGCGAGATAAAAAAAATGTTGTTAATATGATGAGTAAAATTACACTGGGCTCAAATCTTATTAAATATCTCCGTGTTGCCTGTTTTGAAGATCTATTTCTTGTGAATGCTAAATAGATTCCATTTCAAGCTAATTAACTCTTATGAAATACGGGGATTAGCGTGTTGATGATAACGAACATGCGGTTGTTTATGAAAGATGCGATGAAAAGGAACCATAAAAAAATAAAAAATGCTTCAATTATCAGAGAAAGTCGTAATGCCGTTTTCACTGTTTTCAGAAGCAAGAAAACATGGAAGAAAATTCTGAAAAATCGTATAAAGAATATTCTTCTCCAATAAAGAATATTCTTCTTCATAATCATATCTCACAGGCGTTAAGATGCATTCTTTATAAAGAACACGTTCAAATGTTCAAATGAATGAGATAACTTGAGAACAAAAAAAATCTCACTTTACCATTTCAATGCTTTCCAGTTTATTATTTCCATGTTCATTATCAAAGCAAGAAAGCGTGACGTGGAGATGCCGGAGTGACATGCATGACTGCACACACATAAAACTATTAGAGCCTCCATGAGCTTTGTAGTATCCAAGCCTATTAATCTCCGTGATCAATATGGCCAGAGGTGCAATGACTTGCTGATCACTTTCAGCCAGTAGTTTAACTTGACCCCCCCCGCACCCCCTCCTAACACTCCTAACACTCCTAACGCTCTGTCCTAATGCTCCTAACACTGTCTCCTAGCACTTCCGATGCTGTCTCCTAACACTGTCTCCTAACACTGTCTCCTAACACTGTCTCCTAACACTCTCTCCTAACACTGTCTCCTAACACTCTCTCCTAACACTGTCTCCTAACACTCTCTGCTATATTAAAGTGTAAAATTCTCAGTCATTATTGAAAATTACAATGAGATATTCTCACCCTACAGACGAGATATTCTCACCCTACAGACGAGATATTCTCACCCTACAGACGAGATATTCTCACCCTACAGATGAGATCTTCTCACCCTACAGACGAGATATTCTCACCCTACACAGGGACGAAGACGTCACAACAGTCCAACTCTGACTTGATCCTGTGACTCCAGCGTCCGATGTGTTCACAAAACAACGCTTTTTAACTCGTATTGATTTCAAATTTGTCCATTGTCTGACAGCAGGCACATAACGAGGTATTTGACAATGTTCGCTAATTAATTCCCATCTAACGAGCTTGTTCGGCCCCCAATGTACATTGTGATTAATGTCGCATGAAAAGCAACGATTATATTTTATTTTATTTTTTACCAATGGCATAAGAAAATGCACAATAATGCCAGATTTAGCAGATTGATGTTTGTATTTATCAATTTACATATTTCAATAATGCCTGAAATCAGAGAATGACAAACCGAAGTTAACGACAGAAAGTCTTGATTTACAAATGACTGAAAATAGAAACAGTCAATAACAGGATAGAGTACTATTCAATTAAACTTTAAAAAAAGCAATGGAATCAGTAATTATCTAATGATCTCCTAATGATCTCCTAATTATATTAACTTAATACTGTACATGAGGTCATATCCATAGTTTAGCCAGTTGTTTTGTAGTTAATTCTAAAATACGTTTTGCATTCTACAATAGTTTAGTAAAGCATAAAGTAAGAATTACCGTGAGTAAAATAATGCTGCAAAGGTTTAGTTTAACATGATGGACATTTTAGAAAACATACGCTGTTGCATATCTTTGTAAAAATATTATACATAAATTCATAATTCAGTAAATATCATTCATGCTTTTATTTCTCATTGAATATTGATGAAACAACCCTGCAGCAATGTAAAGGAAAGTATTAAATTAATTAGTAAAGAAACATAATGTTGTGTGTATTATATGAAGGATTTTACAAAAGGTTTATCCTACCACTGGTTGGAAATATTACCCTACCACAGATCAGAAAAATAATTCAGAAATAGTCTCTCCCATCAAAAGTGACAAAACAAATATTAACACTAGGGGAAAGAAAATATCTTACTACTAATCAGAAATATATCCCTACCAATTCCGTGGATGAATGGACACACATGAATTGTTCGACTAGTTAGTAACTAAACATACCACATCTTAATAAAATAGAAATCACAAGGCAACATCATCCGCCATATTTTGAGTATTATCTTTAATCTGACGAGCCTATAGAAATCCTAATAACCCCTCAAACTAATAAAGCCACCACGTCTGCCGATAGTTATCTTTCTGGTGAAATTTTGGTGAGGAAAGATATATTACTTCTAACTATTCCTCTCAGCAGAACGGCAAAAAGTGGAGAGAAACCTAATATAAATTTATCAATTTCAAAAGCTGCAAATTCACCTGTTGTCATAGTTTATGCTGATCAGCTGTTAGGGTTTGTCAGAGCAGAGATCAGCTGTTCTTAACGACAGTATACAGATTTAGGCGTGTATTACAAATATGTTATAGAGAAAAAAATAAACTTTCCAATAAAACAAGAACCCTGGAAAAATCTCATTTGACAAAAATAACATAAAGTTAAATTCCATACCACTCACTGGAATAGAGGTAAAGTAAATGAAAGTACAAATCATGAAGAATTAATTGATTGTTTATAAAAAATTGTACTAACAGAAACTACTAACAGAAACTATTTATTTGATGGCAGAGAACAAGCTAATTTAATTGACTGCACTTAATTGAAATAACTTGAAATATTATTTTCTTGGTAGCTTAGAAAAAAACCAGTTTAAATAATGGTACAGAACAGAAACATTGAATTAATGCTTTTGAAGAATGTTATTTTCACTGAAATTATTCCGAAACATTTCTGATACATACATGTATTTAAACATAATAAAACTAATGAGAGAACTGAGACAACAGGAGCAGGAAGAGTACCCCATCTTAACATCAGCTGTGACAGACAAATCAAATCTTAATCTTATTTCCCACTTTTATTCTCTTTTGTTGTCGATCGACTGAATCATTTCTCCCCCTCACTGAACAAATGTTATTAATTTGACAATTGTTGGCACAGCTTCGGCCGAGATGTGAACGTAAATGAGCGATGGTCGCTAGTGGTAATGTGGCCCACGTACAAACTCCCACATTACACGCATCCTTCTTAACCCATATTCCTCGTGACTTTGGTAGGACGAGGGTTTTAGTCAAATAAGCGAGTTTATTCGCCACTCTGTATGGTGGAGACTTGAGGCAGGGGGGACACAATTCTCTGGAACTTCATATAAAGATTATCTACGATTGTTCCAGCCATTGGGGCCGAAGAGAGAGGTACATTATCTGAATTAGAATCTTGAGATATCGCTTGCTGTTAGTGAAGACCAGTAATTCCATAGCCGATGTCTTCACGGTCGTCGTAAAGAATTCTTTCTGTTGTCTAGACTGGAGAGAGGGTCCTCCACAAATTAATATTGTTTCACTTACATCAAACATGTTTTATAATCTCCCCGTCCCGGATACCACTAGCATAGCGCAAGAAACTCAGTGGTTCAGAAGAGGATATTATTATTTACTGTCGACACTCCATTTGAAGAGATATTTCCACGGAGACACAGTGAAAAGTTTTGTGGCTTTTAATTCAATGTGTACCAACATCCAATCCATAGACATCTAAACATAGCCATAAATCAGCTTTGTAATTATATCTAAGTAGTGCTCTTAAGTGGCTCAGATTCTTGGGAATATAATAACTTTTCTAAAGTATCGAAAACCACAATAAATATAACTGTTAACAAAGAAATATTATATCTATCTATTTTATTGTAAATATTTTCTCTTTTCAACAATAAAATTTAGTACTAAATTGCAAGGACTTGTAAAAGTTTGTTCATTACAGTTACTGTAATGACATTGTAATATTGACTATAAATACAAAAATAATATTGTTCATCAGAAACTGAAAACAATTGGATTTGGTATAAAATAAGTCGAGAAGTATTATGCTAGTATTAAGGTTCTATAGTAACCCTCTCCCTGCTGAATTATGCGCATACACTGCTGTTTAGGGCATCTCTGGTTGCCTGCAGCATGGAGAGGGTTAAGGGTTGTGGTGAAAAAGGGTTAAGACTCGATGACATACAAGACAATTCTCACCGACATGGTGCTGTTCCCTAAAACTACAAACTGATTGATTGAAACCGCTTCAAAGAACAATCAACTATATCTAATAATGAATTTATTCACTTGTGAAATACTGTTAGCATGGTTAGGGTCAGGATTAACTCTGCTTTAGGACGCGATGCTGAGACAAATGTCTTCTGGCTTTCTAATAATGTCTCTCAATGCTAGAACCTGCAGAACTGCCAAGCTTTCAGTCGATGAATTCCAATTGAAAATATCAATGCAAACATTTTTATCTCACATATCCTTTAATTCTATTTTTATTTATACATCTTAAAATATATTATTTAAACGTCTTGAAATAACTTTTTACAAATCCTTTTAATGATTGGTTTGTCCTATAAATAAACTACATGTATTTATACATCCTTAAAATAATTATTATACAGAATAAATTCCTTTATTTTAATCCAAGTAATAATTTTAGTTTTGTATTTTATGACAGTAAAATAAACACAGATATTATATTATTGCATTAGTAGCTAGTTTACTTGAACAGATCTTATAGATCTGCTACTTTCCTTGACAATGCATACTTGAACAGATCTTATAGATCTGCTACTTTCCTTGACAATGCATACTTGATTTCACTTGAATTGATCTGCATACAATGGCTAGTTTACTTGAAAAATGAAATAACTGTGTAACTTATAATAAGGCTAACTAATGTATAGCCGGCTGCAACGCCTAGTAATATGACAATATGTGACAATATGTGACAATACATGACAATACGCGACACTTCAGATGGAAAGGATAATAATGGACAATTAGTTGGGAAAGTGACGGAAGCCATCAGAAAGGAAATGTGAATAATGCGACACTTGGAGAAATATAAAAAGTCTCCACTTTATCAGGGACGGGCTGATACACTGACTATGTGAGACTACAGGCTTGAACACAGGCTTGAACACAGACTTGAACACAGGCTTGATCAGATCAATATAGAGCATTGAGGTCACATTTCAACATGTAAAATAAAAACTAAACAAAGTATTAGTTCAATGTTAGACTCATCTCCAACTATCTCTTAATAATCAGGAGGTTTTCATCTTTAACTTTAATGGTGTCAACACAAAATTCAATATATTACAGCAAATTCAAAGTATACAGTAGATTCCCAGAAAGATTTGTCAGGAAACAGGAATGGAGAGTAAAACCTGCACCACCACTTGACTGTCACCTTACACCGTACCATCGTGCCACTACTAAACTAACACAAATCTCAGAATAATCACAGAGGAGTAGAATCAAACAATGCAGAATTAAGTTTTCATTCTAAATTACACCACTTGGAATGTCTCTGAAAGATTAGCTTTCATTGGACAATTCCCAACTATTTTCAACCCCCCCCCCCCCCCCCCCCCCCCCCCCCCCCCCCCCCCCCCCCCTCCCCCACCACCCCCTGCCTCGTGGCTTCTAGTTCTAATACCTAAGCACAATCTTCAAATAACTTCTTTAGTTAAATAGACAAGTGAATATGTCAGAATTGAATGAAGAATACCATTAATCTCAATTTCTTTATTATTGACTGGTATTATAGCCTAGTCTTAGTGGCAATCAGTCCATGGCTATGTAAAGGATGCCTACTACTGTCTTGAGAAGAACTTACAAAACATTTAATCTGCTGATCTATCTGAGAATGAATATTTGCATTAAACTTGTTGGCTTTTTTTTCTCTCTCCCAAAGTACTCAATTAGATAATTTCTAACAAGACTGCATAAATATGAAGTCAATAATGCAATCTAGATGTAGTCAATAATGCAATCTAGATGTAGTCGATACATACCGCTGCCAATTACACCACACAACAGATAGAAATAAGCGCAAAAGGATAATTATCTAATAAGATTTATCAGACAATTTTCCTTAGACTCGAGTCAATACCTACACTAGTAGGGCTCCGATGTATCGGGCACGGCCAACAATCACGTCAATTGGCGCAATTAGCGGTGATCATTTCATTGTTCCCATGATGCAACTGGAGATAGGCGTTTACGTACATTGTCTCCACACAATGTGTAGTAGTAAACGTGGCCGTTGTGGTACGAACAACAAAGACTGCTGACAGAAACAGGCCTCTCTACGAGCGTGTAATATCTGCACAACACCATATTAATTTCTCCGCAGTCACTGGATCATATTTCTTATTTGTCTGCAGGAAAAGATTGTAAAATTTCTTCAAAGTCTTCAACTCCGCGTTTTTGTCGACAGGTTGATAAGAAACAAGGTTCTATCCCACAATTATGGATAATAATGTCCAGACCCGTGGAACCCAATCTGCCGATTAGGGGAGCAGACAAAACGTATTATACCTTTAAGTATAGGCAGATTTTACGTTATCTTGTATAAGCTCTTTGCTTTGTCCAATGACCAGTTTGTCAGTCAATTACCATTAAAGGTATACCAAATATTTATTACAGAATCTACAAGCATCGGCAGTAATAGAAGAAAGGCGCGCTATCTGGGAAAGCTCATGTTGCAGCTTGGATTCACTGTCAACATGAAATGCTGACTTCTCAGCCGGCTAATCATATAACATAAATAATAAGCTTGGGGCGTATCTAACTTACTGGGGGGGCGTATCTAACTTACTGGGGAGGAGACGCTATCACCCCCCTCCCCCTACCCCCACCCCATATCATAACTGTAACAGTAATAACTGAATTCGTAGCTTATCACTACAGTTATCATGACTGTTACAAATCCATAGAAACAACATTGACATAATAAATATTAATTTTATGTTATCTGTATGAGATTTAACCCATAAAATACAAGTGATTCCCTTTTAACTCTCAAACTTTGTTTATTTGCGTCTGCCCTCAGGTAGCCCCAGACTCTAGAGACACAGTAGCCCTTCACCCTAGGGAGATAGTAGCCCCTCACTGTAGAGGCACAGTAGCCACAGATCCTCACACAGTAGCCACAGGCCCAAGGGACACAGTAGCCACAGACCCTAGAGACACAGTAGCCACATACCCTCGAGACACAGTAGCCACATACCCTCGAGACACAGTAGCCACAGACCCTCCAGACACAGTAGCCACAGACCCTCCAGACACAGTAGCCACAGACCCTCCAGACACAGTAGCCCCTATTGGTAAACTCAACAGCTAGTACCACTGACCCATACAATTCATTCTCTGTGGAATTGTCACCGTAAGAAAAAGGAGCACATCATTGCTGAAACCAACACCCTGATAAACTGCTGACTTATAGGGCGGAATGAGGCTTTTTCCCCTTCGAGTTGGCGACTTTATTGGTCATTTGATCCTGCAATACTGGTTATATGAGCATGAGGGACCGTTATCCCCCCTTATCCAGCACTCTGGTCAGGATCAACGCAGATAACCACGTCAGGGGAAGCATTTTAAAGCTTCAACAATAGAGATTAGGAAATAGTTGGATGTACCGATTTCTTGCTTCATAAATATTCCATGACTGCTGACAGGCAGAGCCGGATGTGGAGAAGTGTGGAAAAGGGTGTGGAGAAATGTGGAGAAATGTGGAGAAATGTGGAAAAATGTGGAGAAGGGTGTGGAGAAATGTGGAGAAGGGTGGAAAAGGGTGTGGAGAAATGTGGATGTGGAGAAGGATGTGGAGGAACTGGTCAGGACGTAATGAGGACACAATAAACAAAGAATTGTTCAATAAAACCAGAAATAAAATCCCTACATAACTTGATCCAAAACTATGTCTGATTGGAGTCATTAAACTATTGCTCTAATTCTTGGGCTGACTATCATATCTGTTATTTTAATTATTGTTGTAATTATTGTTTTAACTATAGTTCAAATTATTGTTCTATCTTTTATTATAACTGTTATTCTGTCTATTTCTGCCTGTAATTATTAACCAATATTCTGACTGTCATCTGATATATATTGGTTTGATAAAAATTACAGTATGTTCAGATCTCACATCACATTATCGTTAAATACATGATATGTTAGATATTAATAAAATTATATTTGGATGGACGAAAGTAAATATCATATATATTCATATACTATAAAATACATATTACACATATTTATTGATAAGATTTAATGCTAATGCTAACCCTGACAAATAAGTATTTTAGAAGAAGCCAACTCTATTTATTTCAAATTGTATATATTCAGAAATTATTTTGAATGCCACTTGAGCTGTACTGAACTGTACTTTTATTATAACAGTTTTCTTTTATAAGAAATCTAGAGTTTTCAGTTTGCATGTTATATAAAAACATATGCTCTCTGTAATTATTCACGTTTGGGAGAAAACTTTTCTTTTGCCCCATGGTTGATAATTTGAGAAGCTTCTTGCCTCTTCTTAAACCAGCTGTGTAGATCTTGTTAAAACAATATACAATTATTAATACAAGTAGTTTGAATTTGCAGAATAGTTATCAAGATCAGCCCATACTTAACATTTCAATGTGGGTGTCCATGGGTGTCCATGGGTGTCCATGCAGTTCCTTATCCTACTCAGTATAGTTAAACACTTCTGGTCTAATCCTAGAACCAATTTGCAGAAAGTGTCACTCCACGCTGGCATTCAACTCCACATTCTAGCAGCGTGCAATAAAGAAGACACATTTAAATGATACTATCTAATTTATCTGTGTTCAGTTTTCCTCCGTATTTAAAACAGCCTGTCACAGAATTTCTGGCCATTTCATAAAGGATAACTTTGTTGAAAACCATTAGAATTTAACCATATTATTTGCATGATAATTGTCATATTATTTGCGTAATAATTGTCAGATTTAATGAAGGACTGTCACGAGATGTCCTCCTCCATTTTGTCCTTTTCAGTTTTGTAAATGAGACGATGTGTTGCTGTCCGTTAAGTCGAGATAATGTGTCGGTTTTGGCTAATTGAGACGTGGTGTTCAATGCTAATTGTGCGGAGGATGTGTAGCAAACGTTCCTTTGATAGGAAACAGTGTCAGAGAACCCAACACAACACAAAACAGACCCACTAACGTCCAACTGCCACATTCACATTACATGTCGCCGTTAGAAATCTCAACAAATAATGAATTTATAATTTTATATAATTAAGATCATACACAAAAAATTACCTTTCGGGGAAATGAAAAGAAAAAGAAATAGGTTTACTTTGCAACCGAATACACACCAGGTTGACTTCCTTTAAATTATTTTCCAAATGTAACATTAATGGAAGATTAACATCAACGTTCTAATATGTTAAATTTTAATTAATGTATAAAAATAATTTGCTACTAGCATTATCATAAGAAAAAATAACAAAAACGGATTTAATTCTTAAAGTATAAAATATAATAACAATATTGATAATTATTATATAGGCAAATAAGATCAAGATAATTATAATCTGCATGTACCATGTGATAATCTAGTCAGAAAATCTTTAGCCTTTAACATTGTGAAGAATACATCTAAAAATACGAGATACATCCTGCCTGCTACGTAAATACTGGCCATACTGGTTGGAATGAGTTGTACAGCAGATATGATATCCCCTGTAAGGTACCACTGATAAGTCTGTCACTGTAAACCTCATCTAAAACAGCAACAGTTGATAACTGGTAAAATTTAGGTTGCCATGGAGACGAATCTCTCTGATGTAACATGCCATCCTCTCCGATAATAAAACATGTCCAACTGTTACATATTGTTTGACAGATAAACAAACTAATACAAACAAGTTTTGGCTATGATGATTATTATTTTAAGAAACTGTAACATTTACCAACTAGATAATTATTGAAATAAACTGAATATGTAACAGAAATATTTTTTCCCGTATTCAAATGATAAAAAGAAATACAAAAATTGAAATTACTTTTGTTGACAATGAATAAATTGGTACATATTAATTAATTAATTTCTATCAATTTAAATAACAAAATCCAAATATAATTTTCATTAAGATAAATATTTATCAATAATTTGAGTAAGTTTGCAAGCGTCAGCACTATCACTATCGTTTACACCCCTGAATATAATATCTACGTATCTACATCATATCTATAGTCAATGTCTGGCCGGTATGCAGGTCCAACATCTAAACCGACACAATCAATTACAGAGAGTCTACTAGTTGAAGAAGAAAGCTCGGAATGAAACACGGAGGTGTCTCGCAGACAGAAAGACTGCCTAGGAAGAAGGAAAGTGGTGGCATAAAGTAAGAGTAAAGTTTGTAGAGTTAGTTACCTAATGCAGACAGGGTACGCTTCGTGCATTGTCGTGGACCGTGGTGTAGAGGTAGGGGGACCGTGTTGCTGCTCGGGTTATCCCTACACTGGTAGATGGGCATGATGGAGCGGCGGCGAGGAGGGGCAGCGGCAGGGGGGAGTTCTGCCATGGAGCTAAGTAAAACGCGAGCGTACTTCGTCGTATCTGAGGCAGGGATCCTTGGAGGAGGAGCCAGTGAGAGGGAAGGAGGGACGTCGGCGGAGGACCGGCTGATTCACAGTATCTGGCCTGGCTTCACAATCAGCTGACCGAGGACAGGAGGAGGAAGAGGAGGAATCGACGGCGTAAGTCTACGACCGCAGACACCACGCAACAAGAGGCAGAGTAAGCGTCAACGACGACGGACACAGAATTGTGGGAGGGGGGGGGGGGGATCACTAAGTTTCTACACACGTCAACACAGGAGGGGGGGGAGAGGTCTCCTCGCAAGGAATTGCAATCCCAGTTAATCACACCGCGACGACTGTTACCAGAGTAAATAGCCAGTGAATGGGGCGAGAACGCAAGATACCGCTTGGAATCATACTTGTCTCTTAAATCAGCGCTACTACCTGCCCAAGACCGGCTGACATGGGGGGGAACCTCCACAATAGAACAGCGACACTGTAACACAACCCTCCGTTAAACTTAGCAGTCCTTTCTCCTACCATTACAATAAACGACAAAAATAAGTCAACACCCTGACTGTCAATTGGTTATTTTTTTCCTTCCATTCTTGATGTAATAATATTCGTGCATTGTGTTCAATAGCGATTCAATAGCCGTATAGCCTGCCACACCGAGGCCCACAGATCAATGCGGACCCTCAAGGGTATTGTGGATCTTTTACCTTCCACGGTTGTGTCCGAGACATAAAACATGTACACAGAGCTTCGTTGAGCGGCGTAAAATGGGATATTAGCACAATGATGGTAACAATCATGTCGCTGCCACAATCACTGAGATCTCTATCCTGGGAAGAATGGATCACGACCATACAAGCCTTTTCCCACACTCCATTGCCGACAAGCTCCGCTAAAATGCTCGAAGATAAAATAGATGTGCTAATTCTATAGTGAAGTAGGACAAAGCGTATCCTAAAACTGGACTATACCTAGCATTCTCCATTCACCTAACATTGTGAAAGTGTTTCAAGGAAGGTATTCCAGATACAAGAGCATTGCATTATTAGCAGTTGGCAATGTGTGTTTATTCTCTGCGGTGTTCTATAAAGACTGACGACAATATAGAATGGAACAGGTGGGGCCCTGTAAAAATAATCTCCAAACTCACACATTGCTATTGAAACTTGCTGAGTAGAAACAAATTAATAAATCACATAAATAAATAATTTATTAGACCTACTTCCTGTTCAGATAACACACTATTTAAACCAAAAACTGCATCATCGTGTCCAGATATTATCCCAAAAGTTTTTATAATCTATGAAAACTGATCAAAACTGCTATAAAAAACATATTTCTGGTATCAACAGATGACTTCAAGCTAGCAATGTGTCTGTTATAATAATCAACATCTGTCTGACAGTTAGTACAATGTATTAAATGCCTTCTCCACATTTATACATTCCCTTAGTCATAAGGAAAACAGTATCACACAATCTCTAATCACCGAGCCCTTGGCCTTCTGGGAAGATTCGAACCCCGGTCACATTATCATTACAAACAAGTTCAACATAAACGATGTGTTAATTAAGCGATAATTAGACAAATCAGGGCCCTCAAACGACCCTGACAGTAGTCCCCAAAGAACTGTAAACTTGGACCCTTTGAGGAGAACCCTTTGAACTATCCGAGTACTATAGAAGCAAGGGAAACAGAGGCCTATGTTCTGGAGAGTTCTGGAGCTTGGTGAAGTGATATGACATTCAGGTGCTGGGTGTTCTGGTGTTCTTGTGTTCCGGTACACAATATCTAAAACACAGCTCTGACCACCACCATCATCATCATCATCATCATCATCATCATCATCATCATCATCATCATCTCGGTCACAACTCAGAAATAAATGTTCCCGCTACTTAAAGAACTGACAATTTCCTATCACAAAATCTTTATCATGTCCTAATTTCTAAATAAATAAACCACAGAATATTATTTCCCAGCAACTCATATCAAACATGTGTCTGATAACTCAGAATGTATATACTTGACGAGAAGAGGAAAAGGCAAACATATTTCAGTTAATGATACCTCAAAGTTAATTCATTTATTAAATTACAAAATAAAAATTTACATTGAGCTTTAGAAATACAAACCAAAATCAACAGTTACTTAAACATGAAAGTCAACATTAACAATCATGAACAATCCTAAACCTGTCACGAGTAACACATCTCCGTGACGGATGAGAGAGAAATGGTTTACGCCTGAGAACTGGGACAACTTAACTTTCCAATGTTGTTTTACCTCTGCTTTTTGAAGACTGGCAACAGAAGAAATCAGAGCCAAATCCGGGCAGACTTCCACACTCCCAAAGTAAAAACACGGCGAAAAAAATAAAAATAAATTGACTTTAGTTATTAATACTAATAAGTTTTAAACCATTTCCTCTCTTTTAACATCTCTGACAAATGTCATAACAGTATCTCTGTTGATTTGTGAGTGACGGCCAGCATTGGAGAGAGAATCACAACCACGTGAAGCGACCACGCTGCCAGCTACCCCTTCCTGCTGTCTCCACGGTTCACATACACGCCAGATTAATTGACTCGCGTACACGTGATTCAAGCACCAACACCTGTGAACCGATTTCACAAATATTAACTTCATTTTTATCCGTTTTGAAAGCTTACAAGAGTCGGGAATTCCTGACCGTGGAGATTGTTGTAGGATTTCTCTGGGAGCGGAACGGATGGAAGCCATATTTCATGTTACCCGTTGTATACTTCCATCCAAATTACTCATAAGCCCGGGCTAATATGCAGTCACCGCATCGTACTCCATTTTATTGCAGTATTTTCTATCTCCGCGGAAAGAATACATAATTTTAACGTCAATATCTCACATTTCTACCAATTTTCATTTTATTATACCATCATTTGCTCCTGTTATTATTAGCGAAACCATTTATCTAGTGTTCTCAGTCTTCTGGTGTATGTAGAGTTCTTTCTATCCAAGATAAATTTATCACACAACAGTTGATGGTATTTTACATATTCTTCGTCTGGATACATGAAAGTCGTTTCCTGCCACCTCCAGATAGACTACAGGATCCGCCCATCTGTATCACATTAATGTAATCATAACATGTCGTAAAACACGTAGACATTGTATACTAAAACTTTTCAACACTAGAACAGGAAACGTAATTAATTAAATTCACATGTAGCAATTATCAATAGCAATGGTAAAAAACTGTGATAATAATTTTCTTTTTAATTTAAAAATAATAATAGTTACACAGAGCTACTTCACAGAGAACCACTGTGTCTAGAAATAATTGGATTACAATATCTTCATAATCTGGCAGTTTACCTAAATTTCATCATAAAACTTTCCTTTTTTTAAACTTCGAAATAAAAACTTCTCAGTTTCAGATTTCCAAATAAAATGTTACAGATTTTAGATAATATTCGACTTTCTATAGTTTACACCTCCATATACATCATTAAATTATACACTTGAAAAACAATTTAATATTTCTAAAAACAACTTTCTAGATTTTATAATAACAATAATTGTCCAGTTGTTTTGCTCTTAACAATATATCAAAACCTTACAGTTTGGTCGAATACTTTGTGCCTCGTGGAATTGGGTATTGTGACCCATTATCTTCATGGAACAATGAATACTAATGATGTAACATTCATTTCTTAAATAATATAACATCGTAAACATAATTTTCTAGTTGATTATTTTTCAATACGACTTTTCAGATTACCGGTAAACATTTCTCAATATAAATCTCTAAAGTTAATATTACTACATACATTATTAGACAATGTTCAGCATGATTTCTCACAATTATGTCTGGTTACTACGCTGCCCCTTCCATTGGTTATTATGGTTATTATGGTTATTATGGTTATTATGGTTATTATGGTTATTAATGTTATTATGGTTATTAATGTTATTATGGTTATTATGGTTATTATGGTTATTATGGTTAATATGGTTATTATGGTTATTATGGTTATTATGGTTATTAATGTTGGCAGCAACATGGATGTAATATCAATTTGTTAACACTATTCCAACATAACCGCCAGTGATGTTACTAATGCAATAATCCGCAATAAGTGCCTTTGGTGCCAACAAATGGTAAACAGCCTGACAATGTCTGTAATGCGACTGTTGACATGTTTACAACAATCTAACGCAGCCCTGCATAATGCCCTGGTATTTCTTCAACAGGTGTATGCTGATTTATTGACGGAATGGGGACAGCTTTCGATCTCCCCCAGCCCCTAGGATCTCCCCCTCCCTCGGATTCCCCTGGATCTTCCCGGGACCCTTGGATCACGGATACAGTCCACCGATGCCAATGCCGCCGACGCTCGCAACACAACCTCCCCAGACATAGGCTCCCAACCCTCTCACCTGTTACGCAATATGGAAAAGCCTTGGTGATGGGTGCTTATCCGCCGCGCAGTGGTTGAGGGTCTGCGAGACCTGCGTTATCAATTAGTGGTGTACCTCACCATGGATGCCACGGAATATACTGCCAAAATAGGGGGAGGAAATACGAGGCTGAAAATTACCTCAATACATGCAGTATTCCGAATGTGGCGCAATCTCCCAGCTAGTTGTCAGGATTTAGTATCAATTCTGACGAGAAAACGGAGTCCAATGAGGAATGTTCTCCACTCTTGATTAATGACTGTTTAATGCTCTGCGATTAAGTTCCAGTCGTTTCTTCTAGCGATACATTTTACACGGCCTTTCTTGTAAAACAATACCCCGTGTCAAAACAAAAGAATTTGAAATTGGAAGATTTAATAAACAAGACGAAAAAGCCAACTAGTTATCCTCAACAAACCAAAAAAAATATATGTCCCTTTTTTTTAAAACACAGAATCTGGTAACTGTTTTGAAAAGACATTTGTCTCAACCATGGAAACATTAGCAATTCAAATTTCATCCGTGCATAGAAAGAAATCGTTCACGCATGATAAAGAAAACAATGAGGATAAAAGACCATTGTTTTATTAGGGATTATATTTCTTAAAGTTCTACTCAAAGTTTTGTGGGCAGCTTTAACTCTTACTGATAACACAATAACAAAACAAAAACAGCTTTGTCAGCTCTGCAAAAATAGATGATTATATTATATCAAAATAACAAAGTGTTTTTTTAAACAAAATAAAATAAAATACACAATCAACACAATAGTATTGTCGGATGTCAAACATTAAATTAGGTTTGTATAATTATGTTCATAATTGGGAAAGTATCCCATGTACACATATTAATCAAATATGATTTAATGAAAAGAAATATTGACTGAAAATAAATTAATATATACTAGTAGGCCTAAACATATATATTAAATTAAACAAAGAAAAAATCAACAAGTAATAATTATAATTTTTCTTAAAATATAAAATTGATAAAAAGAAATTACCTAAAATAATTATTTAAAGAAAAACAATTCTCTGTGGCTGTTCTTCGTAACATGGGTCACGTGGTGAGGTGAAGGTCATTGTTGAAGCGATGGCGGCTGATTGGAGGTTACAACAACAGCATCTAATGGTGGACAGAGCGCAGATGGTCGGGTGTAAATAGACGCCGATTAAAGACTTACTCTCCCTCTCGTGACGTTCACTGCTTGTTTACTGTTTGCTTTTCTCCCAACCTTCTTCATCAAACACAACACAATTTCGGCAGAAGACAGAAATTAATGGGTCATTTAATAAAAACAGCAGATGTATGAAACTCTAGCCTCCTTGGGTTGGCATTATGTGTTGTGTATCAGGAAGATCTGCGCATTAAACATGGAGAGAGTGATCTGTGCATGGCGGCGGGGAAGAGAAAGGGAATTGCCCAAACTCAAACCAAGCCTCCACTTCCAGGGATGAGAGAGACCAGAACAGAACAAAAGACTCCATGTTTTTGAGAAGAAAAAAAGAAGAAATATTCTTCCAGCTGTGGAATAAGCCGTCAAATAAGCTCGGAAACTTGGCATGCAATAAATCTACATTATGTATGAAAATAAACAAGGCATGCATGTATACAGATGCGGTCAAAGATGTGGAGAATACAGAGATGTGCAGATGATGAGGATATTCTTAGTTAACATACAAGGGAACTCTCAGTTAACATACAAGAGAACTCTCAGTTAACATACAAGTGAACTCTCAGTTAACATACAAGTGAACACAGTTAACATACAAGAGAACTCTCAGTTAACATAGAAGGGAACTCTCAGTTAACATACAAGGGAACTCACTGTTAACATACAAGAGAACTCACTGTTAATGTACAAGGGAATTTAATGTTAACGTCCAAGGCCAATTCTCCGTTAACGTACCAGGAAATTCACCATTAACACAAGAGTCTGGTGCTAACAACAAAAAGCTGTGCCAGGAAAGTTGAGCTGGACATAGATTCATTAACAGTATTTAAACTTGGTAAATGATATTAACACATGAAAGGAATCAGTGATGTGAAGTGTTCCCGTGGTGAAGTGTTCCCGTGGTGAAGTGTTCCCGTCTGAGACAAGGCAGGGTGCTCCCCTGGGGATCCTTCATTGTTTAACACATAATAAACACTGGTGCAGGTCCCTGTTCCCAGCACTAAAGGCACAGGCAATGACTGGACCAGAGGAAATAAAATGCTAACTTTCTCACATCTCTGACACAGTGGAGAACAATCCCTGGTTGTTGTCCTTTCTGAAACTTTCTCACCTCTTTAACATTGTTCCCACAGACATGCGATGTATAAACCGCCGATGTACTTAACCGCTACTGTTGGCTAATCACTCTACCTCCTGCCATGGAAACAGAGCCTGCAATCAGAGGGCCCACAAACCCACAATCGTGGGCACCTGTTTCCTAGAACATACAGAGCTATTTGGAGGAGATGTCCCCTCTGATTTGAAGATCAGGAAATCAGATGTTCCATCATCCTTGCATCGCTTGCTTGAATGTTCAACTTATTGAAACATAATCAGCGAAGAGCTTAGCTGACAAACAAGAACATTTCTCTTTGAACTTGTAAGTCTATAGCAGACTGTTCTCTGTGAGGTATCCATGGAATAGAAATAGGGTATCCACGCCTGTTCTGATCTACCCAAGGACAGGGTAACTGTATGAGGACTACCATCCTCCATGAGGTACCCGAGAAACAGGGCCCTCACCTAGCCCTCACCCTATTCTCTGATTGGTACCTATGCAAGCACCTCTTTAGTTCCCATGGTATGAGGTACCTGAAGAATAGAATACTCACAAATGAGATACCTGAAAAATAGAATACCCATAAATGAGGTACCTGAAGAATAGAATACTCACAAATGAAGTACCTGAAGAATAGGATACCCACAAATGGAGCCCTGTTTTCCACAAGGTATCAGCCAAATATAAAAATACTGTGTAGCCTACTTGTTAGCTGTGGGATAAGTTTTCTCATGACAAACATATCTGGTGTTTGAGAGGTCCGAGTGCAGAGGACCTGGCTAAAGAGGACATCTGGCTAAAGAGGACATCTGACTAAAGAGGACATCTGGCTAAAGGGCCGAGCATTGCTGAACCGTAGCCATAATGTTTTCCTCTCCACTACTTTAATGTGTATCCCTGAAAGTACCCAAGTCCAGATTAGTCAGCTTATGAACGCCATGGGAACAGCAGAGAGAGACGACAACTGTTTGAAAAGAACAACATCTGGTTTTTCATTTTTCAAACAGATTGGTTTAGAATATTACATGAGTAATACATATACTTACTTATTCATGTTTCACTCAAAACAACACAATATTTAAACACACAACTTGAAGAAACACGTTCACACCTCGATCAATCTGCAATTATATTTTCTTCTCGACTAGTAAACCTTCGGCGAAGTGTTCTAATTACCATCCTTCCTCGTTTACCTAATTACCATCCTTTCTCGTTTAGCTAATGAATATCTATGAATTTCAATGTAACAGAATGTGAAATAAACATGGAATATGATTTTGAAAATGGTCCAAGCACAGAATTATGATATAATCAGAACTGGTCTTCAAGCACAACTAAGAGTTACGGCCACAGAACTACTTAATATAATAGTGCACAACCCACTCGTATACAGTAACCATGGTAACTACAATGACATGTACGGGATATTCTTCCTTTTCTTCTACATAATAATAATATGGGAAACACTTAATATTTTTAAATACATGTGTTACATTTTTTATTTTTACATTGTTTATGAAACACCTGTTATTTCTATATTAATGGGATACATTCTTTTTTTACATTATATGGGATACACTCCTTATTTTTACATTAGATGGGATACAACTTTTATTTTTACTTTATATGGGATAAACTTTTCTTTTACATTATATGGGACACACTTTTTGGTTTAAATCATATGGGATACACTTATTATTTTTACATTTTATGAGAAGGATTTTTTTAACATTATATGGGTTACAATTAATATTTTTACATTAATGCGATACATTTTTTTTTAACATTATATGGGATACACTTATTTAAAAATAATATGGGATACACCTTTTTTTACATTATATGGGATGCATGTTCTTGTTACTTTATATGGTATAACATTTTTCATACTTTAAATGGGATACACTGTTTTAATACTTAATATGGGATAAACCTTTTTTACATCATATGGGATACACTTTTTTGTTACATTATATGGTATAACATTTTTCATACTTTAAATGGGATACACTGTTTTAATACTTAATATGGGATAAACCTTTTTTTTGTGTGTACATTATCACAATACCCAACTATCTTTTCATTTTAAAATAAAGAAATATATTTTTATTTTACATCAATCTTCTATACTTCCATAAATTGTTTATGTTTATGTCTGCGTTTCATAACAGTTTATGTCATGCAGGTTTCAATAAATAATCTGTTACCTATCTCCATGTCAGTCTCAGAAAACATCATTCATCAAACCGCCAACACTCTCAATCATTTTGAAACCGGTCTAACTGTGTATTCGGATCATTCTATGCAGTGTAGTAGAAGCTGTAGAAAACACATGAGGGAACATCGGACACACGGAACATCGGAGGACAATGATTGGAGGACCAGGACACATGGCACATCGGAGGACAATGTCAGGACACATGGCACATCAGAGGACAATGATTGGAGGACCAGGACACATGGCACATCGGAGGACAATGATTGGAGGACCATGACACATGGCACATCGGAGGACAAAAACAAGAGGAGCCGATGAAAACACAGTTTGAGCTCCAAGAATGTCAGCTATCGTATTATGACATCACACAGTAATTAACTGCTCGTTAACGAGGTAAATTTAAACATGCAACTGTTCTCGATCTGTCAGGACAAGCTTTCATCTCCAGCTAGATTTATAACGTTATTATTTGTATTGTTCAGACAACAGATTTATGATTGTTTGGTCTCGTAAATAGTTGTTGGTAGATCGCTGCTATAACTGTGCAGACTGTTGTAGTGTAATACCAATAAATGTGTTAGATTGCTGCTAAAACTAAGTAAATAAGCTCATAAATTAAACTCTGAAAGTTTATCTTTTTATCTGTTCCCTACTATTATACAATTATGAGTTCTTCACCTGCTGAAATATATACCAGGACCAATCAGAATGATACAAACTTAACCCAATCAGTATAACCAATCAGTGAATTCTAGCAGTGAGCTTCATCAGTAAACCTATGAACCGAATCTGTGAACTTAAACAGTGAACTGAGCCCAATCAATAAACACAATCAGTAAAACCAACCAGAGAACTGAACCTCACTCAACAAAATCAGCCAATCCAATAATTGAACCCAACCATTGAACTCATTCATCTTTCTTCCTTTTAAAAAAAACCCTGAAGTTTTGAGTGGCTTTCAAAATTCTTTCATTTACAATAGCATGGCCTGTCTAAGACTGAGACAAAAACCTCTTCACAGAGGCATATAAAACCCCCATTCATCAGGTCCAAACAACGCACTTTAATTTTGAAAATCAAAACCAGATTTACGGTGAAGACTACAATAACCGTAAGTCATCCTGCAGACAACTGTAAGTGCCCTGAGAACACTGATGTCTGTGAGATACCCTGACTGTTGTCTGTGAGGTGCCCCGACTCTGTTGTATGTGAGGTGCCCCAACTCTGTTGTCTGTGAGGTGCCCCAACTCTGTTGTCTGTGAGGTGCCCCAACTCTCGAGTACCAGACTAACGGGTGCAATACGATTGTTATTACACATCCTCACTAGACTTTGTATATTGGGACCGTCTGCTAAATCAGCTACGCTGGAAGCGGACGTTAAAACCTCAAATTCATGTCATATATTGGGGGCTGTGTTATGGGGCTATATTCTGGGGCTGTGTTATGGGGCTATATTCTGGGGCTGTGTTATGGGGCTATATTGGGGTGAGTGCTATATTATCATGACAGAACCTCTGTATATTCTGGTCGCGGCCTCGGATCAGCTGCTGGGGACTTCCGCTACTTTGATCAGAACACAACCTCGTTATGTCTCCTTCTTACCAGATTTTTATCTCCATGGTTCCCCAGGTCCACGGTGCAGTGGCAATTGCTCAGCCTACAAAGCCCGATTCTTCTTTAAAGTCGCGTGGGACAAGGACCAGGTACTACAAATATTAATTACAAGGAAGGGGGTCGGCTCAACATTAGATTCCCAACAGTTCTGGCAGTCTCGCCAGGCAAAACTTTGATGCCTACATTTCAATATGATGACAATCTCCTCCCCGATAGGACAAAAAAAGGGAACCTCTTATGCTTCACAGTAGGTATCTAAGAATTAAAAATTAAACTCTTCAGTGGAATCTTTGGTGCGAGCCTTTGAGGATGCTTCATCTTTCAGCCATTATCAGAATGAGGCTGTACAGACAGCAGACAACTGAAGACCAGAACTCTCTCGGAGCCCCCCCAGAACATTTCCCAGAACATTTGTTTAGGATTGTTTCCATAAAGAGATGAACTGATAGCATGGCGACAACTCATTTCAGAGCCTGTCGCACCGCCAGTTCCTCTGGCTATTACACCAGTAATAATCTAATCTAACTTTTACGGAAACTTTGTCTGCTTAGAAAAACCATCATGAGCTCCAGCTGTTGTTTTTATCTGTTTTCCGTGTCCCACTAAGGATTTCCGAAATACATTTCCAGCTTTCCATGTTTCCAGAAATGAGATGCAGACAAGCAAGTTTTAGTGCTGTTTAAAATGTTTCTATTGAAATGCCAAGAACAATATCAATTTTTGCTATAAAATTATTTATGTGTGTTTTTTGTACCCCCACTTAACAATATTTGACAATTTCTCTCCCAGCTACTGGTCATGGTTTGCGTAACATTATCATCTGACATTGTGGCAAGACAAACAGATGAACACACAAAACAATTGATCGTGGTTCAATGATTTCATCATCATCGATGGAGCAAGACCAACAACAGTAATAATTCGTTTGTAAGAGGCAGTGGTGAGTGTTCTGAACAAACAGAACGTTCTGCATATCGGAGCAGACAGAACAAACAGAATGTTCTGCACATCGGAACAGACGGGACAAATAGGACGGAAAATATCCCGGCTGAAGAATCTTTGTCCACAACTACGATGAAGAGAGGAAAACTTAAGGTTTATTGTTTGAGAACAAACGCAACTGGCGGACCCGATTGCCCCAAGCTGTCAATGCCTTGTCCAAAATGGACCCAATGCTATAGAGCAGACCTAAAAATGGACCCATTGCTGTGAGAGTTTGAGAGTTGGGTGTAGACAAAAGGGCAAATATAGTGGGGGACAATGAGTGGAGCCATTATTTAATCAATTAATGCAACATTGTGCTGACAATGCTGGAGGCCCTGTAACCATCTTAGCATATACAGAAGAGTAGACGGCCTCACTACACAACATTGATCTCCCACCAACTAGCTATTGATATCCATGAACAGTTCCTTCCATTAAATACCTCATTACGCCGAGTGTGTTCTGCAGATTCCAATATTCACAACCATTAGAATCAATCTCAAGAATGTCGTCCATACACTGTACTGGACTGCAGATGTCCACTCATGGACATATACACTTCATGGACATCTCTATATCTGGGAATGTCCACTCATGGACATATACACTTCATGGACATCTCTATATCTGGGAATGTCCACTCATGGACATATACACTTCA
>JAUTBQ010156483.1:0-13230 GCA_032361185.1 Lepetodrilus ovalis | reverse complement strand
AACTAATTGGATTACTGATATCCTGTCCTATTTATCAAACAAAATATAATTATATTGTCTAAATGTGATGTTTACAGGTACGTAGGCCTACCTATGCATTATAATGGACTGGTCTAGTGATCTTAGAACTTCTGTTTTCGTGTCGAAAAGTGATATTTTGTGAGTATTTCCTGTATACTATACACGTGCAAATATCGAAATTATTTACATTTTGTGTGTATTTCATACTACTAGTGTTTGTTATCAACAGTGTTCCACATTGGCAAATAAATTTACTAATATATATATAAAAAAAATATATATTTTTGAAATATTGACGAGCTTGTTAAAATTTGATGTCGCTAATACGTTGATAATGCGCCGGTCGTTAAAGTTTATTGATGCTATAATTTCATGATTTACAGTAATAGCTAGAAATTCATCATCAAAAAGTGCAAAAATATTCATAAAATAATCAGACTAACATATTTGTTTTAATGCTTACTTATTGTTTCCATATTAGAGGTAAAATATGGACCAGTTTGCTTTGGGTCAGGATGTGTCTGAGTGAGTATATCTAAACTATGGCATGATATTCTATTGAACTAGCACTATTATCCTGTATAATACAAGCAGGGCATGTGCTCACCAATCATGCTAGCCATGGTATAAGTCTAATAACCTTGAAAGCAGCGGCACTAAACCCCAGTGACACTGTTGCTAACCAACAATTCAATATCATTGGAGTCGTGAAATACCATCTTCATCTTCATTGTCATCTTCTGTTTTATCGAAGCATATCTGACCTTATCTTTTTCCCTTGATCATATTTGCTTCATATAAAACTTGCAGTGTCATGGTGGCAATCTTGGATTTTGAGATTTTAGTAAGATAATTAGATTTCGATGAAATGGATATATGTGAAAACAGATATTTTAGAAATATTTCTGCTATTAATAAAGGCAAATTCATCTTATCTAAGGCATTTTCGGTGGATTATCTGGTCAAAGAGCCATATTGAATATTTCAAATTGCTCAATGTGGACAGGTCCATATCACCCTAGATATCTTTGTATATACCCCAATGATGAATAATCAGCAGAGAAAAAAAATTATATCAGAGAATTTGGGGTTAGGCCCAAAAATCGCATTCTGCTGCCAGACTATAATAATTGAATAAAACTGGTCAAATAATTAATAATACCAATGAAATAACTGATAGGTGCATAAAATAGTCATCGAATGTTGAATTGAATGGCATATGACAATATGACGAAAACAATCATATTTTGGATTAAAAAGTAAGATTACTGTATTGTCTGGTGTTACAAATATTCTTGATATTAGCAAAATAATATCTAAATAATATAGCAGATGTACAAATAAGAATCACTGAAAGTGCCATGTAAAATCCCCAATTAAAGAAAACAGAATAAGGTACACAGCAAGTTATTGTAGTTTTTCCTCCCATTGAAAGCAGATCAACATCGAAAACATATATGTGCATCTGACCATAACCATAAATGGGTAAACAAGGTAAATTAGCTTAAGCCTATTTGGAAAGTTGGCACCAACATATTGCGATTAATTTCATAAGAATATGTTGTAAACTCAAGCCAAGTAGGTTAATAACAAACATTGGGTCATGTGCCAGATATAGGTATGCTCAAAACATTTCATATTGTGTCAAGCACTATAGCTAAATCAGTATTAATATTGTTGCCTCATGAATACATTTTACATGAATACAGGTGTTAGATACATCTGTAATGAAATCAATATATTCTTATTACATATTAGAAACATTCAGTTTGAATATTACATGTATTACCATATGTGCAATAATTTGGCAAAAAATAGTCCCAGGCACAAAATGGTTATTGACGATAATGAGATTGAGAGTGCTGATGAGAGGGGCAATGGGGCTAGCAATGAGGGGCAATGAGAGAGGCAATGACACTGGCAACAGCACTCATTTGACTTACATTCAAGCTGGGAACTCTCAAATTACAACACACACGCACACACACACATCATTGAGTTACACACACTGCATATCCATAGCCAGGCCGCAACAACATAATTACTTGTTCAACAGACTTATCTATTGAAACATGGTTTTCATTTTCACTGTCATTATTATTTTGCCCTTATCACAGCTTGTGGGTGTAGGGAATGCAGAAACCTGCAACAGGTGTGGCACTGAGTGTTGCAGTAAACCCGTGAGCACCAGATGGTACTGACAAACCGAAGTTAATAAATGAATTTATATACTTCGTCTTGTCATGAATGTGTCTGAAAGTTAATGACGATATTAATGCTGGAACCCTGTAGCAGTTTAAACACAGGCACTTTGGCTCTAAAGGTTGACGCTCTACCACTGTGCTACCACCCACCATTCTTATTTGTAGTCGGGAGGGATACAAAATAATAATTCTAAAGTATTTACAGTAGCACAAAATTATTTTCTTTTCATAACAGACATCTGGATAATTAAAATTATTAATTAAATTTATCTGGCCTAAACATATTAATTAAATTCATCTGGCCTAAACATATCTTGCCCAAATTAGTTTTACTCACATAGAATAGATATAAATAGCACGTGTCATGTTCCGCTATAACTTACATTCAAACATAACAAGATCTATATATTATATTTAAGAATCTACATTCCTTATGATCCAGAGGACAGTTTCTGTAAAATGCTTGTGCAAAAGATTCTCCAATCTGAACACTACGCGGCTCCGTGGTTGTAGTGTCTGGTCTGACATGATTACAGAAGACGAGACACTCCTGATCAGTCCCTGTGTCCAGCACACCAGACCCAATGTCCACACACACAGTAACAAGTCACCATAAATTAATAACAATAATATCCCGCAGCTTCTGTTCATCAGTGAATCTCAAAACCAGCTGTTTGTTTGATTCGTTCTTTATCCTGTTTGAGAGTCTCGAGAGCCGACTCTATTTCGTCCATTTGTCGGATAAGATTGCGGATCTGATCCTCATTCTTCTTCCTTTGCAGCAGTATTTTTCTGAAAATGCTTATATTTTCTGCCACAACGTTTGTAGTTTCCATTCGCGCACGTTCTGTTTTTTTCACTAGTTCTTGTGCTGTGACCGTCAGAACTCGGTGTTGAACGCCAAGTTCATATGAAAGGAAACACACGTCGAGGAAACACATGATGAGGAGGAATCGATGGGAACCGACCCACTTGGCTAAACCCCAGATGCAGTACATGCTGTGGCTGTCTAATAGCCGTCATCCGATGTGATAATACTGTGACAATACTGTGACACCAACACAGCAAGGCACACCAGTGACTCCACAAGCAGTGACACCAGCACTGACTGCTAGAACAACACACTTAAGTGCATGAGTGACACCTCAATGAAGAAAAATTGCAGCACAATATATACAGCTGTTGTTCATACTGGCTTCTAATGCACAATCCTGGCTATGAATGCACAACACTAGCTAGCAATACACAACACTGGCTATAAATGCAAAAGCCTTGCTAAGAATGCACAACACTGGTCAATAATGCACACCATTGGCTAACAAGGCACAACATAGACTAAAATGCACAGCACTGGTTAATAATGCACAACATTGGCTAACAAGGCGCAACACAGACTAACAATGCACAACACAGACTGACAAGGGACAACATTGCTCCTAGAGTGGTCTTCACTATGCAACACTGGCTCCTTGGTGCACAACAGGGCTAGGGTTGACTAACAAGGCACAACAATGACTCCTGAAGGTATAACATTGGCTCCTATTGGGTTATTGATGCACAACAGTGTTGGCAATGTCCAGGACTGACTCAGGAAGATACTCCAAGAGAGGTTCTAGTGATGACTGCACTTCACTGTCAGGCAGACCATGTATGCTTCAGGGTAAAAAAGATGCTAACATTTCAACATGTAGCAGAGTTAAAGCTGCTGTATTTGCAATGATGAGAGATGTATGACAAGCAAGAATTTGTCAGGTGAGAGACACCCACCTTCAGCAGTACAAGAACGACGCTTTAACACAGTTATTATTTATGTTTGTACTTCATATGCTGAGGTTCTCGTCCTGAGTGAATAAAGGTTGTGTTTTGTTGTGTTGTATTGTGCTCTGTAGTGACAGTGATTTGTGGAGGTGTCCCACACATTCCTGTGGTCATATCCAGTTAATCTTCAACAAACACATGGACATGTAGCGGTGTTAATAATTAGTTAATCCATTGGCAGCATACAGATTCAGTCACATGACAATATGGCAATCTAACAGTCTTCTATGCAATGGTACGCTAGATACCAGTGGGTAGTGAACACCTGTTTGCAAAAAGGTGCACAAGAACAAAACCAATTTCTCATGCTCCAATATCAGTGATGGTATCCTTTAGTTGATCCTGGCACACAAAATCAGATTGTGTACAGTCAGAGGGGTACAAGTCAGAATTTATAAAAGGTACCAAGCTGTGCAGAAAATATCCACAGTCAGACCTTAATCCTTGAAGGTCACAGAAAGGTCAGCCAATAATAAAAACTACTCAATTGAATAATATTAACGATATATTCACAATAAAGTCACAGGCAATTCCCCTGGGCCACAATAAAGTCACCAAGGGCGTCCTTTCCATGAAAACACCTCCACTGTTAACTGGAGCACTTAATCACAAGGAAACTGTCATAGTACGCCACAAGTCACAGGGCATGAGCAAGTTTGGAAACTATTAGTAAAAGGTTGGTTTGTGTCACAGACCGAGGACTGCTGTCACGCCGACTCTGGTATTAATAGCTCTGCCAGGCGCAGGATATCAGTGATATCTCACACCCACTGGCATCGGTGCCACAGTAGACTGTATCCAGTTTCCTCAACACAAGTCAACAGCCTCCACTACAGCAAATCTCCAAATCTGAGATCATCGACAACCTCCAACTCCGTGTCTCAGGCCAATCAGCGAGATGATCTTGTGTCCTGGGATCACCAATCAGCGAGATGATCTTGTGTCCTGGGATCACCAATCAGTGAGATATGCTAGCACCAGTTATCTGAGTTCTAAATCTTCCCTAGAGGTCTCAAGTGATATGTCTTCTCCATGTGACAATCAGATATTTGAATGAGATCCTGACAACTGCCAACACATTTGATAAATTGAAAGCTCAAATTTGTTGTGTCGTAGGTGATTTGTGATCAACAAAGCACTCTTAACTGTCTCCAAATAATCTTGTTTCTTATTTCCTCTCTGACAATGCTGATAGGTGTGATAACAGTCTAGCAACAAAACTGGTAACATCTTTGCATTGCCACGGTATTTGTTTAAGAAAATAATCTGTAAACTTCCAAAAATACAATAAATCCTAAAAGTATCAAAGATGTGTCGGTGCAAAAGTTGACGGTCAAATTGGAGTCAATATTTCCATAACATTAAAAAAAAATAACACTGTCCACAGATATTTCACTATTAATCCTGGATGTGACAGACACTCCTAGAAATGTCGTCAATGTATGGACCGTCACACAAACAGGGACTGTCACACAGACAGGGACTGTCACGCGAACAGACTGTCACATCGACTAATAACCACAAATGTCTTCTTGTGTCACGCATGAACTATTGCCACAAATTCCAAATGTACAGAGAAGCAGTCAACACTGTCGACACAGGATGAAGTAGGAATGACCACGTGTTGATCACTGTATCGCTCTCTCTCTCTCTCTCTCTCTCTCTCTGTTCGGCTCCGGCCAGTGTCATGCTACACAATCGGCCATGAACAGATGTTTTCTTCAGTATACTGGCCCAGGTAAAGCTGTATATAATGTCTCTACACAGCTGCTGGCCTTGTAGTGGGGCGTCAGACACAAACAGCTCATACACGCGTCTAATTTGTCCCCAGGCCAACACCGAGAGGAAACAATATGAAATATTACCGTAATTCACCTATTAATTCAAACCCTCTAATTGGAAGTGTACCTTTTAAAAACTGTTTGATTTGACATCCTTTTTTTTTATGCATTTTAGTGATTTAAGTCGCTACAGACAATCTTCTAACCCAAGGATAAATATTGAACATTAATGTACCTGAATGAAGAAAGGTAATAACATACGATTCCTAATGGAAGTGTAGCTGTTAAAAACACTGTGATTTACGTCGCTACAGACATTCTTCAACTGAAACATTTAGGCAGAAAAATAATACCAATTGTTACGGAGGTGATACAATGGAAGCCGTGCGCACAATAAACTCACAATAATAAAAGGAAAGATGTAAACATACAGAAAATGAAGATGTGGAGAAAATGAACATGATGATGAAGATATAATCTGATGAATTTAGAAATAAGTTCGAATGACCGATGATACATCACCAAACGTAGGAAGCCTAGAAGAACATGTTTGTATTTAATATGCTTGATACATATGGTCAGTTTAAATATGGTAGCCATATATATGTTACAGTTAATCTGTATAATCAGGTAATCTGTATAATTCCTGACCTTTTCATTGAATTTCAGTTCACCAAGTCAATTTGTAAAATGCCTGAAATGACAAAATCATTCCCCTTAATTGCCAGATAGAATGGCATGAGGTTGATGAAATAAGATTCTTACAATTTTGTGTGAATAATAATAGAAATGCATGCAATTTTGTGTGAATACATATAAGAAATCTTCATTTTCTTGCACCAATTTGACTCATGCCATTATATCTGGCAATTAAAGGGAATAATTTTATCATTTCAGGCTTGTTAAAAACTGATTTGTGAACTGAAATTCAATTAAAAGAAATTCAGGTATTATACAGATTACCTGATTATACAGATTAACTGTAACATATATATTACAATGTTAACGTTTTCCGTCGTTTCATCCCTTTGGTTTGTGGCGAGCGATATTAGAATAGGATGTTAACATCCTGTTTGTCAATCCCCTCTCATGATTTATGTATATTATATTGTTAAACGTCTTGTGTATGTCCCGTCGTGAGAATAAATACATGTATTGTTTATGAACCAATGCTTTATGTTGCAGAAGGAATATTTCACCCATAGGCGACAGAACGGAACCTTTATTTTACAAAATCAAACATAGTAATTGTGGACAGGGATGTCCAAGGATTGAATGAATAATTGCTTTACGTCGCAATGGGAATATTTCAAATACATGCAGTTTCAAATAGTTAATGAAAATAATAATGAATACACTAAGCTTTTTTTAATGCCCCCTCGATATAAGGCTGTTCGATACAGAGCGGATTCGGATATAAGGCTGGGTCAGATTTGGACCCCATTTTTGGTTTTTGTTCTTTACCTGCACTATTATATAAGGCTGGTACTATAAGGCTGGGGGTATGTCATGGACCCCAAATACAGCCTTATATAGAGGGGACACTGTACACGGTATTTTAAAGAAATGCTAAATATTTCATTTTAATTTATTCTTTTTCTTTTGCAGTTTCTACAGAATTGACTCAGCATTGTGTCTTTGACTAAAGTTTGAATATATTAATGAAATACGCTGGTTTCTGAAATCGTGAAATTGTGCACTGAGCCAGCCCGGCAACAGCATTTAATTCCTTGAAAGCGAATCGACACGCGTTAAAGTGAAGACGGACTGTCGTCACCCTTTTATACACGGTACTGTCGGTCATTTCCCCGGATATTTTATTTGTCTAAGAATCGCGTCTCCTCTTGTCATATTTCTGGAGATAAACTGCGCCACTCTGATCATGGAAATAAGTCATGTCCACAGAATGATACATTACACCAAGATAGGACATATAACCTGATGCCATTAGTAGGGTAGGTCTTTCAGGGCAATGTCCAAGTGTTTAACTACAGTATGTCCTCTTTGCAATGATTCCTAAGTGAATGGGTGTAAATCTAGCTTTGTACATTGATTGTGTGCATGATCCACAATGGGAGAACGTCAAAGGAACGAATTCATCTTTTTGCACTGAAGGGAAAGTGAATGATGGATGGGTGGATGTTTGAGTGAGTCAGTGAGTGAGTGAATGTGTTTGTGTGGATGGGTTAATATTACAGCAAGGATTAGTGTGAGAGTGAATGAGTAAGTACAATGAGTGAGTATTAAGAGTGAGTGAGTGAGCGCGTGGTGGGAATAGGAATTAGTGTGAGTGAATGCATGTCAGCAAGCGAGTGGAATGGTGGATATTAGAATGAGTGTGGAGTGGATTGGTTGATAGTACAACAAGTGAGTGGGTGAGTAGATTGGTGAATATTAGAGTGAGTTTGTGAGTGTGGAACAGATTGGTTGTTACTTCTACAGTGAGTGTGTCAGCGAGTGGATTGGTGGATATTAGAGTAAGTGTGGAGCAGATTGGTTGGTACTTCTACAGTGAGTGTGTCAGCGAGTGGATATTAGAGAGAGTGTGGAGCAGATTGGTTGGTACTACATGTACGGTGTGCGAGTAAGGGGTGGATTGGTGGGTATTAGACTGAGAGTGAATGAATGGGCATTAGTATTAGTGTTCACAGCGGGTGGGTGAATGTCAGATTAAAATGACTGGTTATTAGTGAATGAGAATGAGTAAGTGAGATATTAAAGTTAGTGAATGTGAGTGAGTCTTATTTGAATGAGTGGGACAATTAGTTTAATTGGGTGAGTGAGCTTGTTGGTGAATTTCGATTAAGTTTTCTATATGCCATTTTGCAGCAAAGTCTTTAAATACCAGAGTGGCCTGTTTATGGTAGGAGGTAAACCATCAACAACTTCATAATACATGAATAGCTCATGGGCCAAGAGTGCTACAATGATACCAAGCAACCCAGGCAGGATTTGAACCTTCAATAAGACAAATCACTGCATTAACCCATTGCACATGATGTCATAATAGTCGGAGTCTTCTATTTTACTTTCATATTCATTTATACATATATGTATACCACTGGTATTTTATTTTCATCCAGTAGATCACAGTTTTCATGAAAGTTCAGTCTGGTAAATATATATAAACTGGAATAAATATTTGTCATCTGTCAAAAATAAGGAAATCCAAATATGCTTTGCTTATTGCATGTACCACAATTTACTGAGAAATGTTCCCCATTTATATTCTGACACTGATCGGTATTCATTTTGTGGAGTGCAGTAGATGTATATATATAAACATATTTGGCCATTTCATTCCGGATTGGTGACAATTATTCTCCATCATGCTTAGGAACTGATCGAGACAATCATTAAAAAAGTCTTCCAACATCTTCCATTTTCTTAAAATAGTAATTTCATGTAATCGTGAGCAATGTGAAGCCAAATATATGCATACATGGCAATTTGAATAATTTGTCAAGATCAGCATCAATTTATGTTATTGACATCCACTTAGTCTCGAAATAACCACTTTGCAAATATAGCACATATTGGGTCGAGTGTAGCAAGAATTAGCTGTTATTTGGCAACTATTACACATGGAATTATCTCTTAGATGTACACTTCCTGGCCATGATTCAAATTGTCACAGATGAAACCAATGCTAATATTATGATTCAGCCATATAGTTATTATGCGAGTTTATTGAGTACGTGGTCTCAAATGTGAAGCAAGTTTTCTGAGCTGTAATTACATGTAATAGATGGGTTTGCTAATTGCGTGTTTTAGATAGAACTAGAACATGCACATGTTAGTAATATAGCTAGCAGGACTTGACGTGGGATCTCGTAATAACTGGAGTTGGTCAGACAGTGATGAGGCTGGGATATTAATTCACTAACTGCTTGTGTGTGCATATATTTGAGTGTATGTGGAGGTGTGTGTTTGAGTGTATGTGGAGGTGTGTGTTTGCGTGTATGTGGAGGTGGGTGTTTGAGTGTATGTGGAGGTGGGTATTTCAGTGTATGTGGAGGTAGGTGTTTGAGTGTATGTGGAGGTGGGTATTTGAGTGTATGTGGAGGTGGGGTGGAGATTTATGTCTGAATTTGGGACGGGGATGCATATACAGGTGGGAATATGTGTGGGTGAAATGGGGATGGGTGGTGGAATACTTCTGAAAACTACAATTAGGCCCTAAATAACACTTGCATGCCAAGATTTAACTTAGAATTTGCAAACAATAATTCAGGGTTAAGAGTAACAGCAATGCTAGAATGTAGACCACATTTCAAAATGACCCACAGTTCATGTAGCCATATTTGAAATCAGGATCTACACTGTTTACTGTCCCATGGGATTGTTATTGATGGAAATATGCCTGCGTGCACAGTTTCGTATTCATAGGGGTGTTGTTTGCGGACAGCAGTGACTATGACAATAGAAAAGCTCATCTTGACCCAAGGCAATTGTTTCTAAGATCAAGTCACATGACTCAGCAACTGGCCCGGGTTTAACGAAATGGTCAGAATGGGATCCTTCTTTACAGAAAATATAATATTCAGAGTGTCCAAAAATGGAACCAGTTTAAATGTAGTTCAGGAATAAATCATTGTATATGTCATAGTCAATATGGTTTAAACTCTGAATACAACCCAGATGACTTGAACAAATGTTTTTCTTTAAATAGGACTGGTTATATGTTATAATATTTCTTAAATCCTGTCGCAGGACTGTCCCAATCTGGATTGCCAGTCCAACAAAGAGGTAACCCTACTGGCCGAGATCAGTAGGATCATCGTATATATAACCCTGCAATAATCGCTTAACTAAATCCAAATTTTGGAAGTCTTAACATTCCTCAAAATGGGTCACAATATACTTAGGTCTAATCATTTTATGCCTGAAATATGTGACATTGTATAAAGATCATAAACATCCAAATATTTCTACAGTGTTTTACAGTAAATCTTTAACATGGAAACTTGATCCCAAATATGGCTGCGCAAATTGTTCATCATTACATCTCTAAAGCAAACTACTATTGTGAATTTTCAAAATGGAATTTTGAGGGACATGAACTTGCTTTACAATATAGGTCACTTTGAGGTCAAATCCCAAGGTTTGCTCAATTTTCCTAATGGAAAAGGCCGAAACAAATCAAAGGTGGACAAGCTGGAACAATATTGTTTTGTTGGATTGAAGCTCTTTTAAGGACAGGGGATACAGCCATGACAGTTTCATTTCAATTTTGTTAATGGCGCAGAATAATCTCTCGAATAATGAGAAAACGTCAAATGTTGATAGAATTACGCAAGTTTCAGATGCGAATGTTTTAAAATGAACTTTGGGCAAGAAGTTAAGATGCAAACCAGTGGAAAATGGATATTGACAGATGCCATCCATTTGCAAATCTTGTCCAGGAGTATTACATGACGATTATGAAACCAAAGCGAAGATGTCATCCTTCTAACATTTGCCAATGGATTTAGGCTTGAGGTCAATCATGAACATATTGTGTCTGTGTAAGGAGATATTGAAATACATGACCCAATCTGACCAACATAACTTTTGAACTGATCTCGTAGCTTTCCCTTTTACAATTCAAATTTTTGCGTTTCAATATTTCTTAAAATATAAATATATTTTTTCATTAAACTTCTTCTTTCCTTTGTGTGTGTGTGTGTGTTTTTTCTTTCTTTCTGTGTCTCTGTGTGTTCGGTATATTTCTAGACATTTTCAATTATGGTACATCACATTATTCACATAAATACCTAGGGCCATATTCTCGAAACTACACAACTTCTTAGTGGGAAAAGATCTCTTCACAAATTAACATGAGAAGAAAACCAGTTTGACAAATTCTTAGTACTTACAAACTTCTTAGGACTTACGAAGATTCAAGGACACAGGTCCTGGTCCCAGTTTCACGATGGTGTCCTAACTATTTAGGAGCTCCTAAGCATACTACAAAATATATATCTTGAGGTCTTCACTTCATCTTACTAACATGTAGGCACGAGTAAAATATTCATTGTTAAAGTCAATAAATCTCATTACTTAACATGATTACACAAATAACTTGGAAACGCTTGAACTTTCACAGACTAGAGCTGGTACAAGAATCAACCGAGTCAGCAACCAAACTAGCAACATCTTGCTGCATGGAAATCGAACACCCTTCAAAAAAACCCATTAAATTAACCCTTGCATTAACAAAAAACTTGCTTGCTTCAAAATAATTGAAATTATATTAAGCCAAGATCAAGCAGTGAAATTGTCGTCTTAAGACTTCACGTGTGACCCGTAGCCCTGGAACTCTGGAGAAAGAGGCTCCCAAGACTAAAGGTGCATCCACGCAAGGCATGTGGGGACAATGGTTGTATTTACATCAGCGTTTTAGGATTAGCCTTACAGGATACTCGCGACGGATATTAAAGCACGTCAAACAAACATGCGCCTCGGCTTCATGAAATAAGATTTGATGGGCAACGCAGAAAGAAAAAATTTCGGCCCGTGATGTTCTTCGGTTGAAAGTTGTAGCCATTGTTGACTCTCCCTGACCACGAGGTCGTCGTCATTGTGCTGCAGATGATACAAGTCCTCTGTGTCAGATATGAAAGGAACCAGGGAAGGAGGATATTGGAAAGATTTTCTCTTTGACTGCCTCTCAATGGGGGGAGCAGAAGAAACTGCAAATTGGAGACAAAACGTATTGCAGCGTTTGTACAATACTCCTCCTCATGCATACTACACGTAATATTTCCACGACAAATACCTGTTGATGTTTGCTAACAATGCTGTGAAGAGTTTGGAAATAATGCAGACAGGAAAGAAATAATGTGGGAAGATGAGGAGGAAGATGAGGAGGAAGATGAGGAGGAAGATGAGGAGTGTCTTGCAATTAGTAGGATACCTTGGTGACAAACATCTTGTATTCAAGACAAAGATGAACATTAACAGCATGTAACATGTGTAAAATGGTATGTTAAGTTTATATGCAGCCTTGGAAAAGGATAGAATATATACAAATACATTTGCAATCTGAGACAATCTTTTCACTGTACATTACGAAGTTTAAAAAAAAATAATAATAGTATCAAAACATTATCCACAAAGAAATGTAGCCAGTGGCAAATTAGGCCTATAAAAGTATTGTTCAATCTATGGAGATCATTAACAAGGAAAGTAGTGTCATATCAATTGGTTAGCCAATGGAAAACAGCAGAGAATATTGCCCCATAGGAAAGTAGTGTTTAATCTATAGATGATACATTGACGACTATGGCCTAAGGAAGTAGTGTCTTTAATATTGGTGATGCAATGGCGATTGTGAGCGAGTTATATTCTCACCATCCTCGAAAACACAAGCTATTGTGACTCCACTACCTTCCGTCAAATACCCTGGGAGCACTGCCTATTCA
>JAUTBQ010156472.1:0-13232 GCA_032361185.1 Lepetodrilus ovalis | reverse complement strand
TTTATGAAAAATGGCGTCTAGACGTCGATATAGCGTAATGCATATGGAGTGATAGACGTCTGGATTTCTGGACTAGGCTGTAGCCTGCTTGCAGCTGCATACAAAAGATGAGACTCCATAGTTTCTGTGGAACTGGTTTATTTCTCAATTGATTGGATAAATGTATGTCTGGACACCCACAGTAGACAAGCTGAGTTCACTCGCAGGTGCAAATAGGTCATCCAAATCCAGCACCTTGTTTACCTGGCATATAGCAGGAATGAAAGCAGACCACCCGTTGCATTAAATTGCAGCAGATGCGTACGGAAGAAGAAGGAAACTATCGAACAATTAAAACGAAATATTGTCCAAAAAGTATTTTTGCTATTCAGGTTGGAGTTTGTGCTAAATAGTGATAAACTAAGAATGGAATTAATTGTGGTCTGAGGCCTTACATAAACGTTAAAAGCAAGACCATATTCTATGTGTATTACTAAAACAATAATTAATGTTGATATACTAAGTTTTTTAGTTAGATACCGCCTAACCCATACAAACTAAATTAAAAACACAAATTGAGATGAGTTCATTATGTGCAATATTCATGTGCGTACATGATAAAGAAATATTCCTTTACAATTAGAAGTTATCAAAAATATAATTTTACTTTACAATTTAAATGCATTAAATAAAATATTACTTTATATTTAAATACCGTAAGTGTGCGTGTGTATTTAGCTCCTAACGCTAAACTAAGCACCGTGACACCCTTTTTCGATGTGATATGATTGTGTTGTTATAAAGATACCACTGTGTTTTATAGAGGAACGTACGTAATGGTGCCAATAACTCTCCACGAATCCAGTCCTGGTCATCACACGCAGGTATGTACTGTAGAACATTCACAAATAACTATTAGACGGATTAGAATTTCGTGAAAATTAATATATATTGGATATAATAATAATAATAATAATAATAATAATAATAATAATAATAATAATAATATATTCTATTAGAAATATGCCTTGCGTTATTTGTTAAATATTCGCCACTAGCAACGGAAACATTTTTGCAAGTGATGTTAGCAATGCATACTGTGATTATATAGTTACGAATACAAGTTTTAAAACACGTGCTGTAGATACTATGTATTATTCAATAACGGTGTAAGGCGTCTCTATAATATATGTCTGTTCATGAGGAGGTACGTCTATTTTTCAGGCCAGTTACGCATTGAAAGCAAGTCTTCCTGACTTTCGTCGCAATACAGAGTTCTTTCGTTATTATGAGGTTCCCTACCATTTCCCCTTCTATACCGCATACGTCGAGGTTAGTATTCGACGATATATTAAATTTATATTATTTAGTAGTAGTAGTAGTAGTAGGAGGAGTCGTAGTAGTAGTAGTAGTAGTAGTAATGGCAGCAGTAGTAGTAGCAGCAATAGTAGTCATAGTAGCAGTAGCAGCAGCAGTAGTAGTAGTAGTAGTAGTAGTAGTAGTAGTACTAATAGTAGTAGTAGTAGTAATAGTAGTAGTACTAATAATAGTAGTAGCAGTAGTAGCAGCAGTAGTAACAGTAACAGTAGTATTAGTATTAGTATTAGTAGTAGTAGTAGTAGTAATGGTAGTGGTAACAATAATAATGATGATGATTATGTATGATGGATGATGATGATGATGATAATATTATTTCGTAGTAGTAGTATCAGTAGTAGTAGCAGCAGTAGTAGTCATAGTAGCAGTAGCAGCAGTGGTAGTAGTAATAATAGTACTAGCAGTAGTAGTAGCAGCAGCAGCAGCAGCAACAGTAGTAGTAGTAGTAGTAGTAGTAGTAGTAGTAGTAGTAGTAGTAGTAGTAGTAGTAGTAGTAGTAGTAGTAGTAGTAGTACTTTGATTGATTGAATTATTGATTTATGTCACAGCGGGAATATCTCACCCATAGGCGACGACTAGTAGTAGCAGTAGCAACAGTAGCAGTAGTAGTAGTAGTAGTAGAAGTGGTAGTAGTAGTAATAGTAGTAGTAGTAGTAGTAGCAGCAGCAGTAGCAGTAATAGCAGTAGTAGCAGTCACCATCATTATTGCAGAGGGAATAACAACCCTAATAGACACTGTCCTGATAACTACCTATTGAACTGTCACTCCACTTCCAAGTTCTGTTACAGATTAAATTGAAATTCTGTCCTAAAAAATCCCTAGCTGACTCTGTGAAGCTGAAGAAGACTGATCAAGTCAAGTGTGTAATTGAGTATTTGAGTCTAAGCATGTTCTGTAGGTTATTAAACTGAGCTGACATTTAATGAGAAGTGTTAGGACTACAGTCAGTGACAATATATACACCAACTCATGCTTACGGCCAGGGCAGTAATTTCCACACGGTGGATTTCAACGCAAACTGACTTGATATATTTCACACATTTTCTGCATTTGATTCCATGATGGTGGAAGACGATCCGTTCTCGAGAGCGGGGATAAAGTGTGTTTAGGTAAATTGTCCAACACAATGACTTGTCATGGATGCTTTCCAGTAATTCCTTCACCGTGTTTGGTCTGTGATTTGTGCCAAGAAACAAGACAACCTCTGCTTATAATGCTTTCCTCGCTTTTGGACACTCAGGGAATAAAAAAATATAAATGATTTGAACTGGCATCACTCTGATGGTTTAATTTATATGTCCGAGCATGACATCCATATATTCAATTTTGCGTGTTTTTTTTTTTTATTCCCTACCATTGCCGGATAAATCAGGAAGTTTGCTGAAGACTTGTAACTAAACTGTCAATTTTGACCCTTTTTTCATTTCTCGCCACATGAAAAATGATAAAATAACACGTGAAGTTAACACTTAAAGACCTACACAGCTGAGCTAACCAACTCTCTCCAACATACACCCTGATATTATTTACCCATCCGTCACTTCATAGTATTGACACTTTCATCGGGCTTTGGAACCCAGAAAAAAAAGATATATTCTTGTTGACTGGTCAATACTGTGTTACACAATGTGCAGGCTCGTGACGTGGACGTCTACTTATATACAAAGTGGGACCGGCGACGTCGTACAAGCGTGGACAATAACTGCCGCGGAGATGAAACCACCGTCCTTACCAGATCAATTTATACCTACAGCATTGTGTCATTAAATCTCGGAACTGCTGCTATTGTGGGTAAACATCTGAATATAAACAGAAAAACAGGTTGATGGATGAGCTGTGTTCTGTGAATATACTCAGGCATAGTAAATCACCAAACTTTGTGCTGTTGCAATCGTATCTAATACCTTATTGATTAATGTATTATATATAATTGCAATAGGAATGAAGTGGGATTGTCTGGTTCCCCCCCCCACCCCCACCCCCCCCAACATAAATAATATCTTAAAGGAACATTATCTTTCATACTTATCCCTATTAAAGTTGTACTTTAAGCAAATCTGTTAATGTCAAAACGATTTATAAATAAAATAACAAAATGATAAAAATATGAGGGATTTAAAAATTCAGGAATAATATATTCTTTACATTTGTCAAATCAGGAATAACTATTCCTCTTCTGTTGAAAGTAATTCCATGAATATTCTTCTGCCATTCGCATGAAATTATGACATCTAAACATTTACTGCACAACAGTGAAAACCTTGTCATCTGCTAATAATTGGATCAAGAATTTAAAAAAAATTATATCTAACACGAAGTCAACCTGAACAGAATAACACTGAATGAATTTGTCAAATGTTTTTTTTTAGATTAATTTTTTAATCGATTGTTTTGGTTGTCATGTGTGCAGTGCAAATATGACAAAAGCAATATATATGTTGGAGAAAGTGCTTCAGCTATGGCAGCCAGAATATTATCATCTATTCAAAAGGAATTAAAGCTGATATTCCAGTTACTATAAAGTAATGGGCTGAAATATTTGTATAAATTTTGACATGTTGTAGAAGATGACTCATGAAATTGTCAATTAAACGTATACAAATTGGGGCTGCATGTGAAAACATATGGCTAGCATATCTATTCAGGCTGACCCCTGCCCTTTTGTTCTCACAGTGGCATTTTCGAGCAATTAGACATTGCATTAATATGTTACTATTGTGTTTATGACCAGTGTGTCATAGTTTGTCATAACATAACTCATTATCATTGAAAATAACACATCATCATTGAATATAATACATTATCATTAAATATAATACATTATCATTGAACGTAATGCATTACTATTGAACAAATACATTACATCATTGAACATAATGCATTATCATTGAACATAATGTATTATCATTATCTCTTTGATCACAAAACATCAAAATAGACTTATTTCTAAAGAAACTTGGATATTTAGATGTTCATTTACTACTAGACATAGTATTCTAAAAGATTATAAAAACCCAGCTTGTAGTTGCTTTGCTTTAGTTCCATTTTCCTCATTACTAGTTCTGAGTTCTGATTCTGCCGATCCGCAGAATTTCTGCCACTTCCAAAGAAATGCCATTTTAAGTCTTGTTTCATTCATATCACAGGGAGACATGGTTAGAGTACAAGGACTGGTAGAACGAGGCTCAAACTCAGGAATTGTGTGCCATATGTATAGGCATTGTACAGGCTGATGTCCTATCTTTCAAGGCAGTTTTACTTGAAAATAAACTCAATAGGCATAACAGTCAATGATTATAGACTAGAAATCATGGGCTTGGTTGGTCATCATACCCCTTAATGAAGAAGTGTTGCATGTGGCAGTGAACTTGCGAGCACAAGCTGGTACTGAAGACCAAAGGATGATAACTGCATTGCTATGGTACAGACAATGCATCCTATCATGATCATGTCAGAAAACATTGATGCCATGATTTGAACCCAGGGCCTTTGGCTCTCGGATCTATAATACAAGACCATAACCCTCTAGTAAGTGATCTATAATACAAGACCATAACCCTCTAGTAAGTAAGATCTATAATACAAGACCATAACCCTCTAGTAAGTAAGATCTATAATACAAGACCATAACCCTCTAGTAAGTGATCTATAATACAAGACCATAACCCTCTAGTAAGTGATCTATAATACAAGACAATAACCCTCTCGTAAGTGGGTCTTGATCATCATATATGTGAGACCATTTTCTAGAAGGTTGTAATCACTTGTAAAAGTGTACACGGAGCTCTATGAAAGGCACATGGAGGATTTCTAGGGTAACTATCACAGGTAATATCACTATCACGATAGCATTGCGATAGTAAGAATCACAATTTGACAAACATATCACAATAGTACTTGAGTATGCAAAATGAATGTTAAAGACATGTTAGTAGCTATAATCTGTTAATTAATTAAGATGAGGTATATATTCGTATCAATTAAATTTCCTATTCAGAAATTGGATTTCTTCCCCTATAGGCTGCAATTGATGTCATTAGTAAAGTTTCCAATGCAAGTTAGAAATGTCTATTACGATCAGGACAAGTTGGAGTCAGAAAAGAAGCCGAGTTAAAAGAGAAAAAATACCTATTGAAACTATCGATATTCCATCATACTATCGTCAATTGTTAATGATTGCAAAGTTTGCTATCGATATAAGTGGACTTATGGTTGCAGCCCTGAGTAACTACGTCTTTGCATACCTGGAGGATGGCGTTCTCTGGACCGGCGATGATGTCGGCGGCATTGGTGATGTCAGAAAATGTTGGCAGCAACGCCTGCTCCAGTAATGTGTCCAGCAGGTTGAAGCACACCTGTAACATAATCACAGAACTCGTTAACAGGTGAATGGCTATACAGGTAAATTTCACTGTTAATAAAGACAGTTAGTTAAATTTGTCTTGGATTTGGCAGACACTAAATGTGTACATTATAATAATAATAATAATAATAATAATAATAAATAATAATAATAATTATTATTATTATTATTGTTATTATTAGTAGTATTAGTACCGGTATTAATATTAGTAGTACGGTAGTATTAGTAGTAGTAGAATAAATGTAGATGTATTTGGTCTAAATCGGGACTGAATAGCATGAAATTGAGATTGGAACTGAGTAATAAGTTTAGATCCACATTTTGGTTTACGTTTAGTTTTACAAATTTAGTTTTACTTTTTTATTTACCGTACATTTACGATTAAGTTCAGGTTGGTGTGTGGTGTGGTTAATATTGAGAACATTTTGAAAAGAAAGCTGTAACAGAATCTAAAAGAGGGGAAAACATATCTATATCTATAGGATTACATCAATTATTACAGCTTGCGTAGAAATTGCAGATGTCCTTTGCGTTTAATCCAGAAATAAAAATGCTGTCAACATCTAGTGATTCAACTTGTATGTATTCGCTTCCAATATGGTAAAACATTCCCGCAGCGATGTTAAAGCAATAATTCACCCGCTGTATGTATTCAAGTCACTTCGTGCAAGTTAATAATTACAAAAGTGTGTATGATATCTCGTACCGTTGACATTTAATATTTCATATTATGCTTTTTTTTTGTTATCAGAAACATGATGTTGTTATTTCTGAAGAACTGCGTATGATCACTTTGAGTGAGAGACAAACAATAACAATATCGTATATTTGTATCTGTATTTCCTAATGGCCTGGGAATGTGATTGTGCCGAGGCTTGTTAAAGACACAGGCCCTCCGGCTCAGTGGCCCAGCTTCTGTGGGTGAAACAATGGCCGTGTTTTCAAGCAAACGCATCCCTGCTGGGCTAACAGCATTGACTTGCTTCATAATGAACACTCTCACTGAATGGAAGAACTTTTTTCCCCCATTTTTTTATCTTTCCAAACTCGGGCATACACTTCATGTAAAGTATGACAATATCGCCATGCAGCCTCGTGTCATTCAACGTTGCATTTCAGCATCACGCCATTGTCATATGTAAATGAGGAAACATTTGCACTTTTTTTAACCCCCATCCCCGATGGGAATTTTCAGCATTGTTGTGTAGGTTCTTAACACAAGCCTGGGGGGAGTTTAAGTTCTATTGGGGCGATGCGCGCAAAACCTGCCTTATCCTTCATATTGTGACATAAGCTATTAATTTCACATTGAAAAAGGCAAAATATCATCACAGCTATACCAAAGACTTCAAATGGGAAAGGGAGCTTTAATCAATTCTTCTTGTGTGTGGAAGTATGGAGGTTTCAGAGAGAGAAGAATCTTTATCCCATGACGTCATGCTTAGGTCTCTCATTCTCTCTCATTCTCTCTATCTATCAGTACGGAGAACAGGTATCCATGGAAAATTGTATTGGGGGCCTTTCAGAGCAGCATTTCTGGTTGGTGTGTGTGTGTGTGTGTGTACACATACTGATGATAAGACTATTGATTGTGGAATTTTCATCAGCTTTCATCGGGCAGGGGTTAACTGGTGTGCCCTGGACATGCATATAGTATACCTCGGCCTTCAGCTAGTGAGTGCACCCCCTGCATATAGATTTATTGTCACAGCGGCCTGTGCTGCAAAGTCCTGGCCCAGCCAGAACCTACGAGAAGACATGGGGAACGGGATGCGGAATGGGCCATATTGCAGGAATGCCTGTTAACCAGGGTGACGAGCGAACAACCCTCATTGATTCTATTAGCGATAAGAAAATTTATGTAAATTCCCCAAGATAGAATGCAGTGATGGATCGCATGTATTGAAACATCTAAATTAAACTTCTCCTTTTTTTTTTTGTTAATTATTTAAATTAGTTATTTTTTTTAGTAGAATCATGACTATGTAAATATTATTCAAATGTAGGAAATCCTATATATATATATATTGCAGTAATAACAATTAAAAGAAATAATTAATTCAGCTTGCAATGTCGGTATCCTCTTATAAGAAAAATCTGTAATAATTAGTTTAGTTTAAAACAAGTTTACATCTTTTCATTTTCAATTTCTCCTTTTTTTAGGCTAGTGCTTGGGGCATAATTAATAAATTTTCGTGAGTAAGACAAAATTACTATAAGCATTCTGTTTACAAAACAAAACATAAACTGAAACAGAAGCAATACTAATAATAACATTTAGTAACAATATGGTACAGGTGTGTGGAAATAAATTAAGGGCAATTAATGTTTTTTTTGTGTTTTCAGAATACATGCATATCTTTTTCAAAATTTCATTGTTTTGTGATGTAGTACATCAACTTTAAACCTAGTTTATAACAATGGAAAGAAGATGTAATAATAACAATGATAAACAATAGTTATGACATTCTGGTACTCAAACAAAGTTTGCTGTGATATTTTAGTTAATGTTGTCAGTAATTATTATCAGCAATATCTAAAAGCAATATCTAAACAACAACTACATTGTCAATCAAGATTTCTGATTGCTTGTATCTGGTGAAATTAACGAGTAAATGTCAATTGCACTGTGGTCAGATAATCTGTCAACAACATGTAAATTGTCAATTACATTTTCAAATTGATGGATAATTCTTGAATTATTCCATGAAAGAAATGCTTACATCATATTAAATTTAATGCTATACATAGATTGTAAAAATACTACCTTGAAAGCTTTATACATAACATGTACACAAATTCATTACATTAAATTGCTTTGGTTTAGCCACAAATTTACATAGTATTTCCTTCTGATATGGATATAGATTTACAGTATTTATCAAAATATACACATCAATTATTATTTGTAAACGGATGAAAAATTATCCTCTTGTGTGAAAAAACCACAACAATCAAGACTCAAAATGTCTAAAACGGTTATTTCACGACATTGAAGACGAAAAATGGAGAATTTTGGCAAAGTTTGTGGTTAAATCTGAATCCAAACATTGCAGTTTGACCTTTGCCATGAGAAGTCGCCTGGGTAAACTTCACCAGCAGACAGAGGCTGGCTGATCTGACTGTGTGGATTACTGCCGTGGATTATCTGGCCCATTGATGGTGCGCGGACACCGAGGTTCAAACATGTAACATTAGTAGGTAATGGCAAACACTGTACTGAGGGGGCTGCCAGTCTATTGACAGGTGATACTTTGATGACAACGTCAGATATCTTTGGATCACTGGACTAATTATTAGCTAACTCGGTCAAAGCAATTAAGTCTCCTATTTGAACATATTTCTTTAAACATGACTATCGTAGGGGCAGTTTAACATGACTTGAATTATTGTTAGCTCTATTGAAATATACAAACTTAACAAATACTGTTATATAACAAATATTGAATATCTTGAATAAATACAAGATTTTTCTTTACCCAAAAATTAGCAAAATATCACTCTCTATTGACATTATCTTAGGAATATCTTAGTTTGAAAATATATGCTTAATTATGTCCCTTAATGAATGAATTATTCAAAGCCGAAGTCATTAGGCCCACATAATAGATAAAGATATTAACATGTATTTATACAAAAGTAATTTGAAATACTAAAATGAGTTTAAACCTATTCCAAATGTTCACATAACCTCATGAGAAAACATGCTCCCTATACATTAAGGTTGTCTGTGTTTGTCTTTTATTAATTTCTTTCCGGCTTTCCGTAAGCGTCACGTTCATAAAATATCTCGAGTCCGAATGACTTGCATCGAAAGCTGTTCCCACTATTGTTCTGGTGTCGTAGCTTTTTGGCATTCCCTGCAATGTTTGATTCAAATATGACATAGTCTACTAAAGTTTGCTGGCAGCGGGGTGACCCCTCTGACCCTCACCTTCACAAACAGCGGTACCTGGGTTGCCTAGCAACGTCATGAAGGCGACACATCACAGGATGCGTAGTCTATTGTCTTACCGCGAGCTTTACCTTCATTAGACAGAACTCTATCACAACCATCCAAAATACTTCCAATAGCTGTTGGCGGACCAACTTAATTTCAACTATTATACAACAGATCCCCCTCTACCCTTTCCCCCGACAAACCTTCTCCCCATCCTCAATTCCTGGCTATTGACAGAGGGTGAAGAAATATGATTTGTAATTTCCGGCAGCGAAAAATCATTGGAAAGTGAATTTATGTATCTATTTCCTCAAAAGGTAATTCCGACTTTTTCCTGTACCCTATGATGAATTAATTATGACAATATGACGAATTAATTATGACAAACACTGTAGACAATCACTCAAATATACCATTGTGTAATAACATAATACTCTCTGCTAGTTATATCATTTACAGATACTCGAAGGAATAATTACTTTGTGGATAAATTTGAGGTAAGCCTACTCATAAATATCTAAATATATATCTAAATGTGTTTTAGCAGGAAGCTAATTTGAAACTAACACGCCAAGCAAAATTAGTTCATACAACTGACGCATATCGCCTCCAAGATAGATGTCACTTACATATAGCTAAGATACCAGAATAGAAAATTAAATGATGTTTCTGAGCATATATCTCAACAGATGATTTGTGAATGGCTTCTACTCTGATAAACAAACTACAAAAGGGCTCTGGTTTAGCTAACATTTTACACAATATATAAACACAAATATCTCCCAAAATATATCTATATACTTCAAAACTGAAGGTACAGTGTACCCACAATATAACACTGACTTTGGGATCCGTGACAAGCTGGGGAAAGTGAAGTGAGTTATTGTTTTACGTCACAGCAGGAACCTTTCACTCATATGTGTCGATACTCAGGGGCACATGTGTAGTCACATTTGTATTAATATGACACAATATAGTTACCACAGGTTCCATCCCATCATGACCATATCCCCATGATAACATTAAACACTGTATTATAACCCCAAGTCACTCTCGCCTAATGAGCTAGTAAACAAGATTAACAATGTAAGCGATCCCAATGTTTAACTGTTTTGTTCTAGTTGCCTCCGCTGAAAGATATGAACGCTTCTGGTAAGTGACATTGCGGAGAATATTGTAACTTGCACGTTAAATCGAGGATATTAAATTAAATGTTTTTTGCTGTTGTTAATTCACCAGAATGCCTGCGGGATAGTGAAAACTAGATGTTTTGCAGTTCCATTGTTCCTGTCATGCAATATCATTGGACAACTTTTATATACAATTATATGTAGATAACGCTATCTGTGTACTTAACAGGTTCGTACCGTCCAAAACTATACATCACAATACATCCATTGTCCTGTGCATTTGTGTTAAATATCACTCACATTTCTCAATCTACAAAGAATAATCAATAAACAAAATACAAGTATTTCTGAAGTAAATCTACAGGAAGTGTCAAGTATTAATAATGGCATTAAATTTGTTATGCAATAAAATCAATATTCTCAGAAATTTGAGAATTTAAATTAAGAATAAAACAATATTTTCTGAATTAAGAAAATAATAGTAGTAATTAGAATTTAATTACGATGATTTTGATGTAAATTATGTTCATTGAATTACTCATTCAATGCTATGTCATCCCAAGTTCTCATGTATATTAATCAGCATAATGTCATCATATGCTATCTTGTCTAACAGTCATCATTATGGCATCACATTCATCTTGTCCAACAATCATCATAGTGCCATTACAGGTTATCTTAACTGTCACTATTATGTCATCACAAGTTATCTTGTATCACAGTCATCTTTAGTAATCATGATGTCATCACAGGTTATCTTTCTAACAGTCATCATTATGGCATCCCAGGTTATCTTGTACCACAGTCATCTTTTCTAACAGTAATTATGATGACATCTCAGGTTATCTTGTTTAACAGTCATCATAATGGCATCTCAGGTTATCTTAAAAGTCATCAGTATGGCATCATATGTCATCTAGTCTAACGGTCAATAATTAGTGGCATCGCAGGTTATCTTGCATAATGTGTCATACAATTCATCATTAGTAAACCAAATGCTGAAACAACCCACTTTACAATAAATTATCATGATATTTTTGAATATTTACTATAATTCTCAACATAGATAATGTAAAGATACCCCATCAGCAGAATGTGAAGATGGCGCTAAACTGAATTCAGCTAATTCATCAAACAGCAAGGAATCTTATTCTTAACAGTTATCAAATTATAGATGGAATTATAGGAATAATGCCTGGGTGTAAATTAAAGTCAATCTATTTATAGACACAGCAGATGACAACTATTGGGTGTAAATTCAGTTCTTTGTTTCAGGAGCAAGGCTAGGGATGTATTGTTGGAAATTGTGAACTTACTATGACCCCTGATTCTAGGTGGAAAATTAATTTTATTGGTTGAACTCATGCAATAGCCCCGCGAAAGAGGAAGAAAAGCATTGGCTGTGATTTCCAAACGTAACACTTAAATACTTACAAAGAAAGTGCTGCAGAGTGAGAAGTATCCCATAATGCCCAGTTATCGATTCTTTTCAATTTCAAAGAATGAAGACGTAACAGACATTTATTTTGAATTTCTCGCTTCGTTGAAGCAAATCATGGGACTAAAGACTGCTAGGATCTGAAGAGCTGGTGTAAAGGTTTTGCAGGGAGGTTCACACTGACGTAGGATATTTATGGCGTACAGATGGATGGTGGCTAACTAAGATCAGAAATTTAATTTCAGAATAAAAATAATAAAAAACATATACAAATATATGTGTCTGCAATAGAATTCCATATGTCATGATTGCACTGTTGTCTGTCTAATTACTGCTTCTATAGTACTGTTATTAAAATGAATTATTTATTAATGAAAAAATATAGATAAGAAATTTTAATAATAATCTGAAAAATTTTGGTCATTTGATCATTTACAATATTTTTCAAATATTAATAATTGTTATTACATAGTTCAAGTTGCATTCATTAATATTAACAATTTTATTATACTTTTCGTGACATTTACTAACAATGATTTCCACAATTATGCATTATAGATAATAATTATACTAGCTGATAGACTGGTATTATGGACATAAAATAAATATTATATTAAATGTTTATACCAGATATTTTCAAATATTATATATTGCAACATTACTATAAACATATAAATATTTATAATTGCACATTACAGTGTAATAATTTGCATTGTCATTGATAAGGACGGAAATTTATTTACGTAAGTTATGAGTTTGTTTACCAATCCTAATTCTTTATTGAATAAAATATGTAAAAACCAACAAAGCATTTTGTACAAAATATCTGATAACAATATAAAGTTAGCATTGTTTGTTTGTGTGTGTGTGTATGTGCGTGTATATGTGAGAAAGAAAGAGGAGAGAGAGAGAGAGAGTGAGATAGATAGAGAGAGAGAGAAGAGAGAGAGAAGAGAGAGAGAGAGAGAGAGAGAGAGAGAGAGAGAGAGAGAGAGAGAGAGAGA
>JAUTBQ010156461.1:0-13234 GCA_032361185.1 Lepetodrilus ovalis | reverse complement strand
ATTTATTTAGTTTTAAATTTTTTCTCATTCACCTGTAGAACACAGTAGACTATCGTTATCTACATATTTTTGGGTACAATACTGATATACCTCAGCCTGAATATCTCGAGATCCCATCCCCTCGCATTCTGTTGGAATACACAATCAAATCAATCATGCCCAGGGCAACTCTCAGGTGTAGCTAAGTGAGATGGGCATCTGTTAACTCTCTTTCCATGAACATGGCTGTTTCATAACTTTGTTAATCGTAATCGTAATGATTTGCAGAAAATACCCCAGAGTTGAAGATTTAATTACATGATGGTTTTCCTATTGCAGTATTCCCCCAAGTCGGTCTGTATTATGTTCTACGTGTTCTAGGAGAAGTACACACTGTCGATAGCATTCCTTGTTATCTCTTAGGAACCTTTCTATTTTTTTCACCCCTTTCTTTTCTCTTTAGAGCCAAATTTAATTTAAAATGTTATGCATCTTCTTTAACTTTAGAGTCCTGTTGAGATATGTGAAAATTTGTTGGTGTATTTTTTGTTCCGAGAAGCTGACCTATTCTTGTTCTGTGGAGAATATGTTGACTTGTCTTGGTTGTACCTTTTAATGTTTGATGGTTTTCTAAGTGGCTTTCTAAACAAACTGTTTACCAGTACAGAGGTACTAGTAAATTGAAGTGTGAGACTTTGTGACATTTGGACAGTTTTCAGAGGAGAGATGTTTGTTGATGTTGGTTGTGTATACTGTCATGGTTGCCGTGATTTCTGATCACTGATGAACTATGTTGTCAACAATTATGCTGTAAACCATACTGTACTAACGGGGCTCCAGACTAACATTTTCAGTTACATGTACTTGCCTGCAGGTCTAGTCATGCAAGTTGCAATGACACAAAGATGCTATGTTTAAAAATAATATGTTTTAACTTGCCTCTGTACGTCGGGCATATGTTAGTCTAAAGCCCTGAGAGTCAACCAATGTAATCAACCATAATGTAGGCAATATTTATGTGGTAAACCAGACTAGTCAACCAATGAAATCAATCTACTGTAGTCAATCTTAGTCTTGAGAAACCATGCTGTAGTAAAAAAAATCTTAAATTTGATTTGATTTAAACAACTTATGAAATCTGCTCCTCCTGTACAGAAGTAGTGCACACCTTAATTTAGTTAATTGTATTCTGGAGAATACTGTCTCTTATCTAATTATGAATTGACATAGCACAGTCTTTCCATAACATGGCACAATGTACTTAGCCTTTCCTTCATAGATTAGTTCTGTTCACTTAGCTAAAGGTTAAGCAGTATTAATCAGCATTATAAAGATTCTACTGTTTGTCGTGTATGACTGAAATTTCCGTTGCAACAAATCGCTCACAAATGGCTACCAATGTATGCATCTGTTTACTGACATTCTTTTTCAGATGATGTGTTGTCATGTTGAAGATGAATGTTGCCTGTATATCAATGCTGTGTTTCAGATGGCGGGCTGCTACTAGGAGCGTCTAGTCTGACAGGGAGGTACTGGCTGGGGTCGCTATGGTTCTACTCCAACCCCGCCCTCGCCCCGGACGTGGAGAAGTGCACCGCTGGGGTGCAGCTAGAGGCGGGGCTACAGGACGCCACATGGGTGGACGCCACCACCGTCATAGTGGGGCTGGACACAGGTCAGTGGCCCTGTTGCATCTTTGATAGTGATCATGTTTCTCCAGTGACTATTGTTCTTATTTGTGTTTTTTGACTTTCACAAGATTTGTTGTTTTTCATATTTTTTTTCATATTTTGTTTTGTTTTAGATTAAACAAGCCAAAATTATCACAAAAAGACTTTTAAACCATTTATTTATTTATTTATATTTCTTTTTGTATCATCTGGAAATTTCTTTATAATAATATTTTCTTATTTTTATTCAAATTCTTTTTCATGCAATGTTACCGTATATTGATATTGTCATTAACTGTATGTATATTGATATACCTCGGCACTTTGGGTCAGTGGCTTCCCACAGGTTGTCTTCTTGTGTTGTTCTGATGTCCTTAATCACAAGATTTACCTTAATGCAGGAGCATTTCTGACTGGTTTTATATACCACTTATTAAGCATTACTGGCAACATTAATAAGTTGACGTGAAATAGTTGAATTTCACGGTTACTTAACAGCAGGTTTGATGTGCAGTTGAGTTGGTCCTGGCCCCCATTTCACAGAATAATTGTTGCACTATGAGTATGAGAGGCATATAAACCTATAGGAGTTACTGACTCTCGCTGCGTTATCATCGTTCTATGGTCATTGTACATGCTTTGGATGACAGCGGGGCATTGTCCCTGAGGCGGACCCAAGGCAGGTCATTGTAAGTAGCATGGCAATGGGGGTGGTTTTACTGCCAGCCAGTAATTACGATGTGGTATGGATGCGATTGAGTGATCCACAGGTTTTACACAATACAGTCATTGCTTGTGAATAAATGATTCCAGCATCTTCGGTACAGGACAATTCGCCAACTCCATGGTACTTGATGAACTCGTACTAAAAAACGTTCGTAATCGTGGGCCTGATCATATCAGTTCATTGAAGTCCCATGGAGATTTGTGAACAAAACCTTGAATTGAGTATGAGTTTGTACGTGAAGTCTCAGGGCCTGATCCACTGTTATACAAGTGTGCTGTCCCACCCACTATGTAAGAACTATCTGAGAAAACTAGGTAATTCTTATTGTTGTCCAAAGAGAATTTATCATTATGGTCCTGCCTCCCATGTTTAGCATTCTCCAGCTTCAGTCTGTCTGAACTTATGTACTATTTAGTGTTCTGTTTAGTGTTCTGTTTAGTGTTCTCCTTAGTGTTGTTAGTGTTCCTATAGAACCTGTCTACTGAGCCCACCGTACTCATTCAGATCCTCATTGGCTGGATGTTGTAATCAGGCAGAGAAGTGCAGCTCGTGAAGTACGAGTGACAGTCTGTATAGATAGATATCAGGTATAACTGTGTCTGCTAGCTGATGGTCTCCCCTTTGACCTTTGCTCTTTGCTTTCATCCACCCCAGAGTACCACGCCCACCAAGGTCTCCGCGGTAGTAGTAGGAGTGGCTGTAGTTGGTGTCTGCTTGTACTTCACGGCCTTGTAGATGACCTCAGGGACGTGCTTGCCAACATTTGCTTGTTTATAAATGAAGGAGCTTTCAAGGGTTCGAAACACCGCTTTGAAAGTGGATATTATTCCTTCAGCGCAAAATAGGGATGAGTCCGTCTGTGTTATGTGTTACAATGCACTTGAGCCAATAACATTCTTTCATATGTACCGAGACTTCTATCTGTACTGAGACAAAAGTATATAATCAAGTTATTATAAATAAATATATTACGAGGTATGTGGTAAAATGTGAAGACTTGTTTAACCCTCTCCCTGCTGAATTGGGCACAAGCACAGCTCATTTAATGTGTCTCTGGTCACCTACACCATGGAGAGAGAGTTAAAAGAACTCGCCTAAACACTGGCATGAGCTCAAAGCCTATATTATTATTTCCTTTCGCAATACAGAAAAATCTAGAAATGCCATCAGCCTTTATCAAAAGTCACCATTCTTGCCAATAATATTGGAAATCTAAATACATTACTAGATTCTGAGAAAATTACGTAATATTATTTTAGTCTGTGGGTGCCACCTTGGTAATGCCACTTTCTAACTGCTGCAAGATATTCTGTGAGCTAGCACTACCAGCTGGCAGAAATCTGGCCTAGTACATTTTGCATACAAAACATGCCGGTTGTGATACGTGTCTTGAAGGCAAATCAACACCCCTATTCAACCAATCAATCCTATAGGCACTAACGGTGCTACTTGTAGTGGCAGTCTTACTGGAAATTAGTCTTGTTTGTTGTAGCTTTGTTCCCTTCACCGATGATATCCCGATGATATCCATGTTTACTTCATACTCCTCCCATGTTGCCCTCAGGGTAGCACTGCAGGTAGTGTGTTAGCTTGTTGCCAGTTGGTGCCCGATCGCCTTCCCAGCGGTGCCCACTTGCCTGTAATCTGACAGTCTCACCTGATACCTACTGCCTCCGAGGTGTTACTGTATTCACACAGTGGGGGTAAACACACCTGGTTTACTGGAGTAATGCTCAGGTGAAGCTGGTCTCACGTTAGGCTTGACTACAGGAGCTTGGACAATAGCCATGAAGAATAACAGAGTGATCTATTTGTGTACATGCTTTTCTTCACGTCCATTAGACATGAGAACGTCTTTCATTGTATATAAATAGCAGAATCGGTTCTAATAATACATCTTGTAAAGAAATATGATTCTTGTTCAATTATTGTACAAGTAGCTATTGATTGTGTCTGTTATTTATTGAGTTTATTGCCAAGATTTCAGACTGATTTGGTCTTGAGGTCAAAAGTCTAATCTCATTTGAGATAATCCCACAATTTGGAAATATTCAATAATATTCTAAGATTTAAGGTATGGCAGCTGCAGATCCACAACACGTATTCTCACACAATGTCCAGTCCAACTACCCACACCACACCCCACACCACAACACACACTGACACCACAGAATGCTTCACGACATGCTCCACGCCAAATCCAGGCAAAACATTACCAGACAACACCACAGACAGTAGTCTGTGTCACAGACCATATTTTCAACCAAATACTCTTATTCCAAATAGCCCTCATGGACAAAAGCAAGTCTAGATTTAAAGATTTTCAGAGACTCCTTTCATATAACTCGGCCGCGAATGAGTGAAAGAATCCCGCAGCGATGTTAAACTCCATAATCGCTCACTCATTCATATAACTATTATACCCATCAGTAGAATTTATTTTAAATAATTTACTTTCACCCTCTGGATAGTCTACACAGGTGCTGACCATGATATAAGGCACACAGAAGTCTAGCACAGCACACAACCCTCTCCCCACACTACAACTGAAGACAAACCATACCACACACTGCTGTACAGCTCCATAGAGAGATTTTTAAATCTGTAATGTAATGCACACAGCAGTTCAACACAGCACACAACCCTCTCCCCACATCACAACTGAAGACAACCCACATCACACCACACCACACCACATACTGCACCACTCCACACACTTCCACACAGATGTTAATCGTGCTGTAAAGTACGTACGCAGATGTCTGCAGCAGAAGTCTTCACCCAGAGCTGCACCGAACACCTGGGAATACACACGTAACACACGGTAGCATCTCGGATATAAACTATTAGGAGAAAATATCTTTGTTAAGCTATGAATTACATTATTAGCATCAAAGTTCCATAATGGCTCTGCCTTATCGCTGTGTACTGTTTTATCTACCGGTAATTCGGTTCCGTTATCACCAACAGCGGGTGGCCGCTATGCTGATCAGCTTTGTAATGCATATACAGTGTTATGGTGTACCTGTAAGGAATTTAATCCCCTGCAGTACAAGCGAACATACTTCTCACAAGTGTTGAAGATACTTCATGGTGTAAAAAATGTGCAAGGTGTATGCTCTTACTCTTTTGATCAGAATAATCCTGTGGGTTATCTCGGCTCTAGCAGACATGCCACAAGGTGTCGAAAATTAGTTTTTAGTACATTTTCATACTTAACTCAAGATTTGAGCACAAAATGTTAGGTAATTGTATTATTAAAAGTTTTGTAATCAAAGGGGCCATGTCATTGTATGGGCATCATTGTGTTGCTAAGATGTGGTTTATGCTAATAATTTGGTCTGGTACAGATATCAGTCACTAGTGTTTTATAGTATACAGTGGATATCTGGTTTCCTTGCTATCCGCACAGTTTTTACTATGTAAAATGACTCGGATATCCCGAAATTCAGTTTCCCCCGCACAATTTTACCGGGAACGCAACCATTCAGATAAACGGGGGTTGACTGTACTCGACAAAATTAATTAGGGGCCAGTTGACTTAATGAACATGTAAATTTAGCTTAATATTAGTTTGACAACAAAGAATTTATTAACGGCAACAGGCTCCAGGTACTGTTCACGAACTTGCAGACATTGGAAGAAGAATGGCACCAGATTGCTCAAACCAAGTTCCAAAATTCGTTAGAACGCTTCCTGACAAAATATCTGCTGCCCCTTAATATAGTTTTTTGAGTACATGTACATATAATGTATATCTGCCATCTACTGGTTTAGTACAGGTATTGGATAAAGGTGTACCACCGGTCAGTAAATGATTACCGTCTGTTGCTATGGTTACAGGTGGTGTGGCTGTGTGGAGTCTGGTGGATGACTTCCGCACATTCGTTTTGTCTCACAGCGCCATGGAGCATGACAACATCGTCAGCTCTGTCAGCGTCACTGCCGACGGCAAGAAGGCTGTGTCTGGTAGCTATGACCACAGGTAAGTATCTGGTAGATATAGCAACTAGTTGTGATTGGTCCATGTCTGGTAGCTATGGCAACTGGGTAGTATTTTAATGGTTATGACAGTACCAGCCAGTTCTCACAGGTTTACTGCAACATTCAGCGCTACAAATGTTGCAGATTTCCTCCTGACCTAAACTGACAATCCATGATATGTAAAAGAATCCCAATTTCAAATATGATAATGAAAAATGGAGATGGCCAGTTGGTTCAAAGAGACTAGTGAAATCTATTTCCATTTACACCCAAATGCTACACTGACCCACTGTAAACCTAACATTAGTATTGTTTGCCAATGGAGAGTAAGTGGTTTGAATCTATTAACACTTGAGTTATGACGTGTGTCATTGGTTTCTACAGTGCCCATTGTCAATATTTACAAATGTTAACACACTCGGGCAGCAAGTGGAATTTGAACTAATACAGATTTAGTGTTTTGGCATGGAAGGTATTGATGATGAGTGCTGTGTAAATAATACTGATGTATGTTTTTGTTTATTCAGGATCAAGATTTGGGACCTGAGTACTTTGAGCTCCGAGAAGACATACACAGGTAGGTGTACCAACAATGATGACATAGCTGTGACAAAGCTACAATAAACTCTAAACTGACCTTTCTATAAATACTTTATAAATATCTTTAATGGCAATATTTAAAGAATATAGTCCAATTAATTTCAGAAATAAAGTCCAATTAATTGCGATAGTATATAAGATTCATATTAATATGGATACTTACATGAGAGTGGAATATCCAGGATAATTATCATAATAGCGTAATAGTACCATGTGGAGCATTTTAATTAAATATATTTTTGCATGGTTTTCATGCTACATTGCATTTTAATCCATCTATACTATAATTAAATATTCATCGTCACATATGGGTGAAATATTCCTGCTGAGACAAAAACCAATAATTCGCTCACACACTGGAGCATTGCAGTCGCAATAGTTCTAATTAAAATTACTTTCAGTAACAAATGTATGAGTTTGATAATGGAGACCAACTTCACTTGAGGAAGTCTGTATTCCTGACATACATGTACTTGGTCTATCTGTACCAGTAATGTACAACCAAGCTTTAACTTGCACATCTTCTGCAACATCTGTATGCCAGTACCTCACATTACCCTAAGGCCACAATTATAAAATATGCTTGTTTCCTCTCAGCTGACCATGTATTTCACAGATGGGTACGGTAGTTAGGATGAATATGTTTTTAAATGCTATATTTGCCATATTTTTCCAAAGAGATGGTTACATTAAGATTTTTTTTAGAACATGTTCTATACGACATCCTGAAAATACAGCTTGACTGGTCTGATAAAATATTTTGACGGGGTGTTTTTCATCAGTCGGTCGGGTGAGGGGGAAACAAACCATATTTTAGTTTTAGCCTAACACAACCTGGCTGTCTTGTGCAGTGTGTTGTATACCGTGTCTGTACACCGTCTGTATGTTGTGTTACAGCGCACACAGACCTGGTGTGGTCGGTGGAGTGCCACCCTACAGAGCCAGACATGTTCCTGTCGTGTGGCCAGAACAACACGCTACTACTGTGGGACACACGCAACGCCAAACCTGCCAGTATTATAAGTAAGCATGACGCATACTATCAACAAGTGTTGTGATGAAGTTTTAATGGAAAGTGAAGCTAGTATAGATAAAGGTTATGAAGTGTTATAAGTATCAAAGTTTCATAAGTAAGAATGAAGTATTATCAGTACAGATGAAATATTTGCAAGATTGAAGTAGTATTCAGTCCTGGAATGACAGCTTTTGAAAAATAAAATATAATCTAATTTATCACTTATTCATACAGGAATGTAGCTAATTTGATGCATACATTTTTGTTATCCAGAGTAAATATTTACCATTATTATGTGTATGAAAGTATAACATATCTGATGAAAACTCATTCTAAGCAAAATTTCTCTCACAAAAAGTTGACTAAGAATGATCTCCCTTTGTTGTCTGGTCAGAATGTCCACATCTGCAAGCCTCCCCGACATGTGCGTCATGGCAACCAGGGTCGACGCACACCGCGGCAGTAGCAGACGAGGACGGTCACATGGTAGTGATGGACGTCAGGATGGCTGCCGAAACAGTCCGCAACTACGCACCGCACACACGCAGGGTTCTACGCACAGAGTTCAGTCCCAGCAAGTGAGTTGACTGCTGCATCGTAGGGTTCGGCGGGAGCTGTGCTTGTAGAAATACATGGCCAACAGAAATGTGGAATGAAGACAAAATAAGATTAAGTCATCCTTCTTTGATGGGTTAACTCTCTTTAGCAAGACCTTACCCTGAGGCTATGCAACTTATTTTAGTATGATTTCATGCTCAACTCGAGGTTTTGTTCAAAACTCCCTCGTCGTAAATGGGTGAAAGATTCCAGCAGCGACGTTAAACTCCATATTCACTCACTCATTCAAAACTCCCCATGCAAAATTTGAATCGAGCATGAAATAATATTTTTACAAGTTTTGGAATTTCGGAGTTTAACTTGCCAGACATTCTTATGAAGCTCTATTATGTCTACTAACCCTCTCTAAATGGTATAGAGATTAATACCCCTTATGAGAGGGTTATTGTCTCGTGGTGAGTAAGATAGCTTCACAAAAGAGGGCCTAGGTAACTAGCTGAAATGATGTTAGACATTTACAGGTATTTTCAGTCTAATCCATGTCTTTTGCTGATTCTTATTGACTGTACATCTCTCAATTGTTGATTTTTATTGACTGATATTACGGATTGACACGTCCCATGTTTCTGTCTGCAGACCGAGTTTACTGGCGTCTGTAGGCGAGGACTGTACAACTGTTGTTACCTCAGTAGATGATGAATCTCTCTCCAGCATGTAAGTAGGGCGATGTGCATGTTAACCTTCATGCTTGTTTTATTGTCTTACTTGTCCAATTATCTTACTATGTAACATTGTAGTCTAAGCACATGGGTGAGACATTCCCACTGTAAAGCAATAATTCTATCAATCATGCTAACTGTTGCATCAGGGTGCGGGATGTAGCACAGTGGTAGAATGTTAGACTTTGTAGCAAAAGGTACCGGGGCCCGGCATCAGTGTTCGCAGAAGTTACATTTCTGATGCGATATTGATAGGATGCACTGTCTGTAGTGGCACTACAGTTATCATCCTTGGTCTGTCAGTACCAGCTCTCGGGTTTACTGCAACATTTCTGTCAATACCAACCGGTGCTCGCAGGTATACTGCAACATTCAGCGCTACAGATGTTGCGGGTTTCCTCCTGCCCTAAATTGACAAGTCACGATGTTAGTGAATGATTCTAGAAACCCCATTACAAAAAAATAACCAAACAAAAATAACCCTGTTGCATCAGTGTTCATGTCAAGTACTACCCCCAGTGTTCATCCAGGCCATTATTTTCCAGATACAATGTGTGCAGTCACTCTGACTTCGTCCAGGGTCTGACGTGGTTCGGCAGCGACTGTCTGTACACATGTGGCTGGGACTCGCGAGTGATCAAACACAGCCTGATAGAGACTAAAAATAATAAGACCCAGGCTGTCGTCATGGAGATGAACGGCGAAGTTAACGAAAAAGACGAAAATATTTTGGAAAAGGAGGAAGATATTTCAAAGAAAGAGAAACTGATCGAAAACCAGAAGAGTAGTTAGCCGCGGATTGAGGAATGATGGATTCTGGGATATGTGTGCGGAGAAAGGAGGTGTGGACGTGTTTGTCCAGTGGATCTCGCTGCGTTGTTTCCCCGATCATTCGTATCCGCAACAGTCGATGTGATCTGTGATGAAAGTCGTCCTTGTTGGACTTATCTCATGACCATGTGCTCATTGTCGCTGGGGAGCTTGTGTGTGCAGACCGTACTGTGATGTATGCACCGAGTGAAAGTGCTGGCGACATGCTGCGTGTAGTTGACATTACACAACCAGACCACTATGTGGATCGACGTTCACACATAAATCATTTTTTGTCTTATGCCGATGACCTGTACTTGATATGAGATGTAAACTGCCAAATAACGTGTGCTAAAATTACATGCTGATATTATGATGCTGTGCTATGGTTTATTAATTCTGGAAACGGTTGCACAGAAAGATCTTAGTGCTACGAGAGTCGTAAATAGATTATATGTTCGTGAATTACAACCCACGTATGACTGCGATCTTTCTGTGGACCAGTGCCCTGATTTACAATTGGACAAAGTCGTTTCTTACGAGTCGGAGATGCCTGCTACGATAATAATTAGGCACCATATTAAAAAGATTTCAATTGGATGATGTCTGGTATTTACATTTATTGTTGCAATGTTGTTGCCAATTGTATTGGAAAAGTGAAATGGAATTCAATATTGAGTGTAGAAATTCAGCAAATTAGGGAGATTTACAGCATTTCTATTAAGTTACTTTAGTGGCCCTTCGTCGCTAAATATTGGACGTATTTGATTAGCAATCGAGATTGCAAAAGATTGTATGATCTGACCAATCAGATAATACAATCTTTTTGCTGACCAATCAGATCATACAATCTTTTCCACCCACAGCACCCTCGATTGCGAATCAAACACGACCTTTGTTTCAAATTATTTGCTGTCTAGGTTTAAAACACAGTCGAGAAAACGGCAGGGGAGAGAACTCTGAATGTATGTGCAATTTCAATAGTACTAAAAGGCAATTGTATTGTTCAAGAGTTGATTGCTGTGAATAGCTTATCTTCTGAAAGTATGCATCAGACCACACAGGCACAACAATATGCAAATCCTGGCAATGTAAATTTCTGTCATAGGAAATACACAGCCTGCATCAATTTGAAATGAAACAATATTTTATTACACTTTTATTGATAATTTGCGATTGGTCAACCCATAACTGCTTGTATAAAACAAAACGTGCAGTTGACTAAATATGTATCTGAAGCAGTCACTACATTGTCAATAGGTAGACTCAGGAATATTGAAAATGTGCAACCTTTTTCATTCATTTCATCAATCACTTTCATACAAGAGAAATAGCATTTATCAGTTTGATATCGTCATCCTAGATATTATTACAGATCATTTAGCATTTCATTGTATGACATGCATTCCTTATTGGACCTGTTCTCCACACACAGCACAGATTGTTACTAATGCTACAGCTATTGGTTTGCAAATCAACCCCAGGCCCCAATGATATTCACTATGTACAGCTGTTGGATACAGTAGCAATACAAGAGAGGGATATATACTGAAGGTACAATTTACAGCAACACCAGTATTTTCTGTTGCATCAAATGTAGTGCCAGTACATGTATTTCTTTGAATAAAGTACATGTAATTTTGAATGGGTAGCATTTAGACCTGTGATATTTGAGTGTTACTTGCCACTATTATGACAGGTTAAAGTGAAAAGTTTGGATGTATTGTTTTGTTAAAAAGTAAGGTGTACTTATCGTAACGCAAAATAATAATGAAGAAAATGTTTGCGACAAAATTACAAATATGGCATAGGAGAATGTAAGATATCTTGGTGGAAAACATTTCTATTATGTCAACATATCAATAATTTAACCAGTAATTGCACTCGATAATGGGTATAACAACTTCAGCTCCAAAACAAGTTGTTGACATCATTTACATATTAATAAAAGAAAAATTCAAGAAAGCCATCAGTAAATTATTAAAAGTTATATGCTTTATGAAAATATCCTCAAAACAGTGATGATATATTCAGTGCTGCTTCAAATTTTATCTTCAGTATAGATTATCTACCATGCATGGCGAAAGGTGTGTCCCAACATTTTATCGATTGTGCACCAGCCATTTCTCCGTTAACATTTTAAATTGCACGTGAATATTTTGATAAATGATTGATGTATACCAGTAAATTCAATAAACATTATCAGTTTTGAACTTTTCTGCTAATCTGGTTTTTCTCTCACTTTTGTCAGAAATGTTGTTTCTCACTTCTAGCCATTGCAACAGAGTGGTCTAATTGCAGCTTGCAAGTTTAATATTTATTGAGAAATCGCCTTTTAGAAATTGTTCATGAAGAGCAGTGTTGAACAGTCGCAAACATTTTGAATGTTAGAAAGTTTGACGAGATGTTCCAGGACGAGCTTATATCAAAGTTATTGTCATTGTCCCTCCGAGGTTTTTTTCACACAATGTCAAACTTACTCCAAGAATATTAAAAATGGACCACTCAATAATTTAGAAAAATATTTTACCAAGCATTTAGTTTTCAGGTAGGAAATATCTCGTCATCGTGTTATTTTTTTCCTCCACAAAATCTAGTACGTCCAATCAAGTTCTTGTTTCTGTTGTTTGTCAATTTACAATTAGGATATGCCCCTTTTCATTCATCGATTTTATTATGTTCATGACCATACAGATAGGCAGACTGATGTACACATTCTGATGAAAACTTGATTCGTTCCGAAGCATCAGTTGAGGTTAACCATTTTGATGAGAATTTGTCCCAACTAAAGCAACATTACAAGGGTATGTTGGAACAACAGTACTGTATACTTCAAGATCTCCATTGAACAAAGATTGCTAGAGATGTAAAAAGTTATTGGGAAATAAAATCTTTTCATAAATCAGTTGGTGTTTTTATGCATGTATATTCCTGTATGCATACACTCTACATCAACAGGTTATCATTAATGCACTACTCTTTCTATTTTATACTTATAGCTCCAAACATGTACGTCGTGTCTTGTCTAGGCCAGGCTAGGTAGAGCATGTATAGTAGACATAGGGAAAGTCTGTGGTCCAGATGCCTCTTCATATTTCTCAATGTGTCTGTTGATGGTCAGCAATAGTCAGGTGGCTAAAATGTTGCATTATGCTCCATATTAAGTCAAAGA